>CAUYQG010065230.1:0-14293 GCA_963574415.1 Tarsius wallacei | reverse complement strand
TCTGCTGGGCTCTGGCGATCCTTCTGCCTCAGCCTTCCAAGTAACTGGAACTACAGACACCTGCTACCACGCCCGGCTAATTTTTTGATTTATTGTAGAGATGAGGTCTCGCCAAGTTGCCCAGGCGGGTCTCAAACCCGCTGGCTCAGGCAGTCCACTCACCTCAGCCTCCCAAGGCGCGGGATTACAGGCTGAGCCACCGAGCCCGGCTCACAATAAAAATTTTTGTCCTAACTCTGTTCTTTTTCCAGAATCAGTACTGTAACCAGTTTCTTGTACTTATAATTCTATCAATGTAAAAATCAATACCTTTTTATTATATGTATATATTGTAGTATCTTATATGTTTTTTCTCTTGCTTTTATCATTGACCATTATATTTAATACCTCCTGCTTATGAGGATCTTCAAGGAGATCCCATAACTTCTCTTTTAAATAATAGATATATCCTAAGTAGACATTCTGTTCTTGATGAAGTATTTGAGAAGTACCAAGGCTAGGCATGGTGACTCAAACTGGTAATCCTGGCATTTTGGGAGGTGGAAGCGAGAGGATTGCCTCAGCCTAGGGGTTCGAGACCAGCCTGGGCAACTTGACGAAACATCTCTACAATAAACCAAAACATTAGCCAGATGTGGTGGTGCATGCCTGTAGTTCCAGCTACTTGGAAGACTTTGGCAGAAGGAGCTCCTGAGCCCACCAGATCAAGGCTGCAGTAGCCCTGAGCATGCCACTGTACTCCAGCCTGGGCAACAGCGAGACTCCCACTAAAAAACAAAAACAAGAAAAGGGTACCAAGAGTGAATACCTAATTATTATTAAAGATAATAATTCATTAAGTGGCCTTTCCTTTCCATGAATTTTTACAAAATATCTGTAGATAAGTTAATGTTTTTAAGCAAGTAATATTTCTGAAAGAATCTATTGTTTTAGAGCTTCTTGGCTGATTTAAGTATGAAGTGTGGGTTTATATCAGTATTTTCCCTAGTGATGAAGACTGGTTAAAAACACATATCTTCAAATGAAAATGGATTAAATACTTAAATTTAAGACCTGAAACTGTAAAAATTCTAAAATTAAACATAGGGAAAATACTTTATGACATTGGTCTCGGCAATTATTTCATGGATCGGACATAAAAGCAAAAGTGGAGAAGTGAAACTTCATAACATTTAAAAGCATCTGCACAGCGAAGGAAACAATGCAGTGAAAAGGCAACTTGTAGGATGGGAGAAAGTATTTGCAAACTATATGTCTGATAGGGGATTAATTTCTAAAATATTTAAGAAATGACTAAAACTCAATAGCAGAAAAATGAATAAACCTATTAAAAATGAATAAAGAACTTTTCTGAATAAATTTAAGGTATACAGCTGATGTTTTGAAAGATATATCCATAATGAAATGATTACTATAGGTCAGCAATTAAACATATGTGTCATTTCATATAGTTATTTATTTATTATTATCTTGGTAAGTATATGTAAAATCTACTTTCTTAGAAAATGGATAATGGATTTGAGTAGACACGTATTAAAAAATGTTCAGTGTCACTAATTATCAGGAAAATGCAGATCAAAGCCACAATGAGCTACCACCTCACGTATGTTAGGATGACTTTTATCAAAACACAGAAATGACAACATGTGTTGTTGGGGATGTGGAGAAATTAGAATCCCTGTACCCTGTTGGTGGCAATGAAAAACTCTTGTAGCCGGGCTCGGTGGCTCAGCCTGTAATCCCGCGCCTTGGGAGGCTGAGGTGAGTGGATTGCCTGAGCCCGCGGGTTCAAGACCCTGGGCAGGCGAAACCTCATCTCTACAATAAATCAAAAAAACTAGCCGGGTGTGGTAGCGCACACCTGTAATTCCGGCTACTCGGAAGGCTGAGGTGGAAGGATCACTGGAGCCTAGCAGGTCGAGGCTGTGGTGGCCAGAAGCGGCCACTGCACTTCAGTCTGGGTGACGGAGTGAGACGCCAACTCAAAAAAAGAAAAGAAAAACTCTTGTACTTGGTTGGTTGGTTTTGCTATGGAAAAGTATAGTCATTTCTCAAAAAAATAAAAATAAAACTGCCATATGACCCTGCAGTCCCACTTCTGTGTGTTTAACCAAAAGAATCCAAGTCAGAATCTCAAAGAGGTATTATTCCCATGTTCATTGTAGCACTATTCACAACATCCAAGATGTAGAAACAACCTAAATGTCCATCGACTGATAAACAGATAAAGAAAATGGGGACTATACATATAAAGACATGTTCTTCAGCCTTAAAAAAGGAGATCTTATAACTTGTGACAGTGCAGATGAACCTATGATAGACTATGTTAAGTGAAATAAAGTAGTCACAGAAAAACAAATAAAGCATGATTCCACCATTATGAGGTATTTAAAATAGTCAAGCACACAGAAGCAAGAGAGTAGGGATGGTGGTTGCCATGGGATGGGGGGAGAGGAACATGGGGAGTTGCTACTCAGTGTGTATAAAATTTTTAGTTATGCAAGCTGAATACATTTTAGAGATCCTTTGTAAAATGTTGTTGTGTTTTACTACAGTAACATTTTTTTACAAAAGCAAAAAACACATGAAAACTCATATATCTTCTGTAGTGCCTGATAGTGAACCTTCTATTGTTATCTGTATAGTTGCGTGAGTACTCATATATTTAACAAGTGATTGTCACTTCCTTATTAACGTGCAATTGCTAGTAGCTGTTTTGGGGACTCATTTAGAAGGGATATAGTTTCTGTTCCACAGCTAGACTAACTCTTAGTAGAAGTTGGGGATTAAGTAATTACTGTTGTTTCTCAGGTTTGAGAGAGAATCCTAGCTCAAACTACATATATTGACAGATTAGGCTGATTTCAGGTACTTAAAGACAATTGAGTTCTTGAAGTACTAGGGGAGAATGACTTGTGTTAGGAGTAAATGGGATTTGAGTAACTGGAGTTACGTTGCCTTTCTGGGACCCAATTAGACATCTTCTAAATAAGATTCTGGACCTTCTCTGTACTCTAGCTTAATGTAGGTACCTTTGACTCAATCCTGACCAAACTTGACAAAATATTTTATTCCTTTTCCTAATAGTGGGTTGGAATTAGAATGATTCTTGTTACCTTCAATCTGGAATCTATTTTCCTTTTTAGATATTACTTTTGATTTTAAAATTATAATTACAATATAATTAATATTTCTTAAAAAACATTTTTAGTAGCACAGTGATAATATAAAGAATAAAAAAAGTCTTTCCCATGATTCCATCTCCATTTCTCATAAATAATAATGGTTAAAGAGTTTGATGTGTCGAATATAGAGGTGGTCTTGTGTTTGGATTAACAAACTAATAAAACATGATAGGCTTCACCCAACATTGTTTATTTCCCTTTAAGGAAGGGTACAAGACAGGTAGTAAAGCTGGATTGATAACAAAAATAGTGAGGTCTAGTTATTTTCCAGCAGTGGCTTTCAGATGTTCCTGTGTATCGCAGCAACCCCAGATGAGACAGGGTGCTTACATAGTAGTTACCTGTTTTGAATAAATCATCCAGAGGACAGGTTGTTAAAGACATGGGTTTATTATTACTTGTGGGAGGGAACTAATGGTGATTGATTTGTACAAAGCTTCCTGCACCCCAATGGATGTAGGAAGAGATACCCCCAGTGTGGGAAAAGGAGCAAGACATGGCAATAGCATTACATGCAAAGAAGCAGAAACAAAGATGTTTACTCTCGGTAACTCCCTTGAGTTTGCAGATGTGCATATCTTCAAGGGCATTTTGACTGGACACATACAACTTGCCAGGGGCCATTCTCCCTGTCAAGAAACAGTCAAAGCAGGGGAAAGGGAGTGGGGCATATGTCCTGCATTTACGTGGCATCCTGTCACTCCACATTTAGGATGCACTTTGTCAGGGAACCCATCAATTCTGGGATCTCTTTAGTTTTTAATCCTTGCTGGTTGTCATGAGTTTCCATAGGGTGTGAGACTAGTGCCTATTTTCCAGTGCACATGCATCCTCACAATGCTAATTACTGATTACTTGATCCACAACCTTGATATAAATACCATGATCTGCTTTGTGAATTTGGTTTCCTTCTATACATTTCCAGGGATTGCATTGTAAGGAAAATTTGACCAAGCATTATTTAAAGTTTTAAAATAAAAATGTATCTCATAACTGATCATATATTAATATATGCAAGAGCTGTCCCCCTCCTTTTTTGATGGTTACATATTAGGACCATGATATTTTATATTTACCTGGTAGTCATATAAGATTGCTAGTTTTTCATGATTACACATAATATCATAACAAATATCCTTGTATATATCTCTTTGTGATTTGGGGCATGTATTTATGTAGGTTACATAGAATTTCTGGATCAAAGCATAAACACATTTAAATTTTTGCCAAACTGTCCCTCAAAGTGAATGCCATCAAAAGCATGTGAGAGAATGTTTCTTCTTGTACCTTCCTTCTAATTTTATCTGTGTTGGTTATCTCTTGTTCCTTGAAACTTTTTAAAAAATTTGGTACAATATGCATAATGATCTTGCTTTTTGCATTAGAGTCAGACTGTGTGGGATTTGCTCAAAGTCATAGAACTAAATGGCTGATCTAGACTAGAATGGAAATCTATCTCTGGTGTTCTTTGAGTTAACTGAAACTGCAGAATTTGCCCTTGATTTTTGTTTATATATTTATTTTTTTCTACCTTAATACTTGGAATTAATTTAATAGTCTACTTTGCAGAAAGTCAAATTATTTCTGCTCAACTTTATTTAACAGAAATCTTTGAAATGGGGAGGTAACTTCTGATTATGACTAGAACTGTTTGTCTGTAATACTAATTTATGCCACATTAAAAAAAATATTAGTTTAAGATGTATTTAACCTACTTACTTGTGTTGCTAAAATATAAAGTTGCTATGGAGATTTTTAATGTATTTTAGTCTTCAGTTGTTTATCAGCCTGATGCACAGGAAATAATTGCTCAACCAGTGAAGTTATAATATTTGACAAATCTGCAAAAATTTTGCTGTACAAGCCAGTGGAATTTTTATATTAAGAGATAACTCATGCAGTAACTTCTACTCATTACAGCTTAGGACAACTTAAATGATGATGAAGTGAACATATTTTTGAGGCAGATTTATTATGATTTATCAAAAATATCTTCAGAGTGCTCTCTACTTTTAGCTTCTTTATTTGGTCACTTTCATTAAAAATGGTATTTGTTTATACATTTTTCAAATTGCTATGTGTGAATTTATGTCAATGTTATTATATGCTTGAAATATTTAACTTTTCAAATGTGGTTTTATTTATATACATAGAAAATATTTGAAACTAGTGAAAATAGTGTCATTAACAAAATTTAAAAGAGGTAGAATATATATTTTTTTGTCATACTTTATTGAAAACAAAATAGATTCAGGGACAGACTGGAGCTTGTTTTTCCTTTCAGGTAGATTGAGTCCATACAGCCAACTTACAAATACCAAGAAAATAGACTATAAATTGGCTATTTTAGCTTCCTTTGCCATTTAAAACAGGAATATATGTGGACAGATTTACTTCCTGTGATCTGGGTGTTACTCTTTTTATAAATTGGTATAAAATATCAATTTAAAGATAGGTGTTAAAAATAGCAGGCATTAGTGGGGTATGGTGGTGTACTCCTGTAGTACCAGCTACTTGGGAGGCTGAGACAGGCAGATAGCTTGAGCCCAGGAGTTCAGGGCTGCAGTGAGCTGTGCTTGTGCCACTGCACGCCAGCCTGGGCAACAGTGAGACCTCTTCTCTAGGAATAAATAAATATGTAAATAAATTCAAATAAATACATAAATGGCATTAAAAAAGTTTTTCGATTGTAAAAGTAACAGTGATGTTAGCTGAACCACATTTATTAATAAGCTGAACCACATTTATTAATAAGCAGTTTTACAGACTTGTCCATTGAAATTCCTATCTCCTTTCCTTGTCTTTCCATTACATTTTTATGTCTTTAACATTGTGTTCATGACAGTCTACAGTACACTACATATATTTGCTTCTATTTTCATTTTTTTCTTCTATAATGTGAGTCTGGAGAACTGGATCTATTTATTATTCATCTTTCTATTTTATTTAGGGCCTGGGACATAATAGCCATTAAAGTTGAATTCAACTGATATTTGCAAAATGATATAGTGTGAAAAATTGACAAGTCATTCTATTTGATAATCCTTGGCCACTAAAACTACTATTTCTTGGATTTTCATATTACTTTAGTGAGTCAATTTTTGCATAAAATGTTCCATATACTTGTTAATTTTGTTCACAGAGAATTGTTGTATATACTCTGAGAATAATTACTGATAGTTTGCCATCTGTTCCTATTAATTGGTCTTTTTAATCTCCCTAATCAGTTGGTTTATGCTATATTTTATATGTGAGATGATCTTTCTTTTTGCTTTTGATGGTTTTGGTATTTTGGAAATGCACGATACATTCTGTGATTTTTCTGTAAGTTATGTCTGTGGCATAATTTGAATTTGAGTGCTACTCCTTATAAGGAAATGTGTGTTGTGGGTAATTAGTAAAATGAGATGTTCCCCTTAGATGTCTTTGTTAAAACTTTTATTTGTTTTACACTTACTAAGTAACTTAGGCTTTTCTTTTTTAGGAACACAGGCTTTGTAGACTTTTTTTTTCATTCTGACAAAAATGGAAGAAGACTGATGTTTGATGAATGCTTACTGTGTCCCTGTATTGTGATTAATTGCTTAATAACACTATTCCATCTGTAATCTTAATTACAGATGAGGAAGCTGAAGCAAAAAAGGAATAAATATATATTTTTCCCCAGTTGGCCTCTGTTTTATTTCTGATATAACATAGAACACAGAAATTAGTCTTATATATCATGAATTGTTGGAAAATGTATTGGGACTTTTATTTCTGACAATATGGTCAGATAGATAGCCTTTATAATATCCCACTGGTAAAGAAAGGAAATTTTAAAAAGAATAAAAGAAAAAATTTAAAATTTAAGTCACAGACTATCAGAAAAGACCTTGAGAGTAAAAAAGAACCAAGTGAAACTTTAAGAATAATCAATAAGACTATAAACTTTAGTGTTTTAAACAGGTGACTAGACATAATTGAAGAGAGACTTTGTAAACTGAAAGAGATTTGAAGGAATTACACACATATACAGAAAGAAGTGAAAGAAATAAAAGTTTAGGAAATGTGAAGGGCAGAATGTGGCTATCTGAAAATATGTTCAAATGGAGTACCAGAAAATTGGTGGGTAGAGAGAATGGAAGATAGGACATAATCAAATTTAAAAATGTCTAAGAATTATCCAGAATTAAAGAAAGACATGGATGCTCAGATTTTAGAAGCACAATTAATTTCAAATAAGCTACTTGGCAGTGACATTTAGAGTACTAAAGATAAAGGGAAGGTCTTGAAATTAGCCAAAGTGAGAAGACATTAGATATAGAACAATTAGACTGAGAGCAGCCTTCTGAAAGTATTAGTGTATCAGTGAAAATCAGAAGCCAGTATACCAGTATCATCAAAGTAAACTGCCAATTTATAGTAGTAGCTAGTATATTATACGAGAGTAAGGGTGAAATAAGAACATTTGCAGCTAAACAAAAAGAAGCTATATTTACCATAAAGAGAGCCTAACAATGCGCTTAAATGCTGGGTGGGACACATAGGTGTGAAGTGGTTAGGTCCACTGATGAGATTTGGTTCTATTCCACTCTGTTTCAAATGCTTTCATATGATGCCCCACCCTGGTGAATGGGATAAATTCAGGAAAAATTTCCACAGTAGAAAATGTGGATTTTTATTTGTTTAGGTGGTCATTTACCAGCATCCGTAATTTTATATTTTCTAAAATGAATCACGTATCACTGACCTTTTATTTTATTTTATGTATGTAATAAGGTATTTATTGAGATGGGGTCTCACTATGTTACCTAGGCTGGTTTCAAATTCCTGGGTTCAAGAGACCCACCCTCCACCCTTCCTCCACCCACCTCGCCTCCCAAAGAACTGGGATTATAGATGTGAGCCACCATGCCTGGCTGATATTTTTTAGATGCTGCACTTATCTTAACTATTTTATGTTTCAGGTACCTGAGGAATACATAAATACAGGAAGGAGTACCAAAAAAATATATACACATTTTAAGAGATCTTATCTATGTGTTACTTTTCGAAGTAGAATTGAATTATGGTAGCAATATGTAGTATGACGTTGGCTCAACTGTGCTTCCACCGTTTCTTTGACCATCTTTCCTGTCACATGGGATGCTAGCATTCATTTGATTAACTCCATCTTTTGAGCGAACATCATACTTAAAATGTGTATACTTTTTTTTTTTTTTTTTGAGTTGGAGTCTTACTCTGTCACCCAGGCTAGAGTACAATGGCACACCCATGGCCACCACAGCCTCGACCTGCTCTGCCCAGATGATCCTTCCACCTCAGCATCCCAAGTTGCTGGAACTACAAGTGTGCGCTACCATGCCTGGCTAACTTCTAATTTTTTGTAGAGATGAAGTCTCACCAAGTTGCCCAGGCTGGTCTCGAACCCATGGGCTCAGGCAGTCCTCTCACCTCAGCCTCACAAAGTGTTGGGATTATAGGGATGAGCTACCACGCCCAGTCAAAAATGTGTACATTTTTTTGGCACCCCAGGTATATATGGGAAAGTACTTGTTTTCTTCTTTCCCAATTTCTTTACCTATATATCATCAGTTTTAATTTCAAAGAAAGGTAGTTTCTCTACTTCTTGAAGTGGACTTTAATCAGTCCAGCTTCCAACTTTTTTGTACTGTTTGGAAGTTGAGACCCCGACTCATAACCTTATGACTTTAGACAAGTACCTGTTGGTTTGATGCAAAATAATGTTCATTCTGGGCTGATGCTATGATACTGAACATTTCTATGAAAGAAATCAGAGAAGTGGCACCACCAACAAAAATAACATTCCATGGACTGCGAAAACTTCAGGGAGCAGTTGATCAGCAGCATCAAATCCTAAAACAATAGCAGAAAAAAGCACATAAAAGAAAGATAAAAGCCCGAGTTGGAAAGGCAGCAGGATTTATTTGATTACCTTAATATTTTCAAGTTTCAGTTAATTTTGTACCACCTTCACAATTTTTGCATTGTTCTCATATCATCTTGATTATTATTTACTTATATTTTATTTTATGTATTATTATCATTATTATTATTATTTGCTTTGGGGTCTCACTCTGTCGCCAAGGTTGGAGTACAGTGGCATAATCACAGCTCACCGCAGCCTTGACCTCCTGGGCTCAGGCAATCCTTCCACCTCAGGCTTCCAAGTAGCTGGAACTATAGGCATGTGCCACCATGCCTGAATAATTTTTAAGTTTTTTTTTTTTTTTAAAGATGAAGTCTCGCTATGTTGCCTAGGCTGGTCTTGAACTTCTGGTCTCAAGTGATTCTCCCACCTCAGCCTCCCAAAGTGCTTGGATTACAGGTGTGATCTGCCACTCCTGGCCAATTATATTTTTAATTAAACTTATGCTCATGACTTATTTTTAAAAGGACACTTTTAAATCACAATAAAAATGGAAATCAATAATACTTGTCATAAATGAAAAGTATCTGTAACAATCAGTCAAAGGAGAAAATATAATAACTATATCCTGTCATTGAGCCTGAGGCCTACCTTCCATCAAAAAGGAGGAGAAACAATTTCCAAAAAATATTGAAGATGTGCACCATCTACAATCTTCTCCCTATTTAATAAAAAAAATATGCAGAAAGGAAATGAATTCTACCTGTAGGTGATTCTGTCTTATTTGTAGAATTTGCAGTATAGCATTGTTTTTAGTACCAGCAATGTCAATAGATGAATGTGAGATGATTCAAGGGTGTTAGTGTGACTGTGTGTGTGTCTGCTTTTTAATGTTCATCATTTGAAATATATTGTTCTATGCTTCTTGTATTGTAATGAATTTTGTTCTTTTTATTTGCAGCTCTTTTAAGACTCTGTGCTGATGGAGGTGCCAACCGCTTATATGATATTACTGAAGGAGAGAGAGAAAGGTATGCTTTGCCATTGTTTATAGTACCACTAATTTCTCCCTTCTATTGTCTTATTCTCTTCTTAGTAAATGGGCACTGTTAATTTTCCTCCAGATGTTTTTACAGAAAGGGACAAGTGAACTGCTTAACCGTGCTGTATTACTTCTTACTATGAATGGTATCTCTTAGTAGAATTAGACCCATCTATTCTTCAAAGCCTCATTAAGTGGCATTATCAATTTAAGCACTTTAGCGAAAATAAAACTACAAATGGCAATTTGAATTGTTATTCAAACACTTTAAATGAATTGAAAACTGATATCACATAAAATAAATATATTCTGTTGTAGATATGAGATTTTATATTAGTGTTGAGTAAAGGCTAGTATAACTTACTCTAACTTAATTACTTCTGAGTTATGCACACACATATATTTTAGGAGATAAATAATGTATTACTTAATGATTTACTATCTGCACTATCTGCTTTTCATGATCATTGCATGGTGAGCTATTTTTAGATATGAGAATATGTTTGATCACACAGATTTTTAAATCTAGCACATTGTGAACATGTCTGTAGTCCAACCCCTTGGCAAACACACAAATTTACAGTGTATCTATAAGTAGAGTAGCTATGAAATACAGTTTTTTCTATATTATGTGTTAAATATATTGAGATGTATATAGGCTAAGCAATCACCTCCTTGCTGCAAAAAATGAAATAAAAATATTATGATGTAATATAACCTAGGTGTGCATTAAATATACGTATTTTGAAATGATGTATTTTTCTTCTTAGCATCAAAATGTTTAACTTAAGTCTTCTGATATTGGAGCTACTTTTTGAAAGCAGCTGGCTACTTATAGGAAGAAGGCGTGGTTCCTTTGAGATTGAACTTGTTAATGCTAATGTCTAGGGATCCATTATCAAAAAATTTACCAAGTGTGACAGCCTAGTAGGCAATTTAAATTCTTAACAATTTTTGCTCCTTTATTTTGTAACTTTCCAGATTCCTCTGACAGTATTCCCCAACACCTGACATGCACAACGTGTGTGTGGGGGGGGAAAGACTCAAGTATGTGTTGCAAAAAGTACCTGAGCCAGTTAATTCACATATAAAAGCATAAGCCCATGAGGCCAAGAGTATGTATTGGGTATTCCTTGTTCCATGCTGATAGCCTACTTGCTAGCAAACAATCTTGTACTGAGTACTAGTCTTTAATGGTAGGTGTAGCTCATCAGCATAATTGTAATCAGAGTAGGATATTGACATAAGGCCTCCCAACTGATCCATTATTATAAGATTTATGTAGAATGAACGCTTGTGAAAAAATATAGGCTTCTATATTGATGACTTTTATTGGATTGGGCTGGACTCTAATAAGAAAAATAACAGAACACTTGTTCACATTTGAAAGCAAAACAGATTACGAGATTTAGGGAGTGAGTACAGTATTATTGCCCCAATTTCAAAATAACCATGTGTAATGTTTCTCAACACATCTTATAAACGTCTTCCAAGAAAATGTATATAATTCATTTAACAACAGTATGTCCATATATGAAGATGTTCAATGTAGTTTTCATAGATTTTCTAGTTGTAATAACGTGTTTTCAATGATTCCTACTCTAATGCCTGGGGACATGACTGACTTGGGTGATAGTGGAGTCTCTAATAGGAAAATGAATGAAACTCACTGTCTTATGTGGGAATTAAATACTTGAATAAATCTCTAAATCCAAAACGAACCAGTCAAACTAATTGGATTCAGGTGACTAAACATAATTCCTATTAATTACAGTTCTAACAGAATGGTGTCATAATGAAAAAGGAAAAAAATATTCATGAGTTTTAAAAAGCCAATATGTAGTTTATGGAACACTGCTTGCCTTGTTTTATTTGTTTATTTATTTAATATCCATATCTACTCATGCCTCATAATTATTCAATAAAACATGACTTCTTTTTAGAGGATCACTGCCAGTAGAAGGCAAAATGAAATGTGTATACATTTGGAATGGAAGGAAGGAAGACTGATATAGACAGCCACAGAGGAACAATGTTTACAGAGGGGTAGAGCTGAGGGAAAAACCAGCGGTGGAACTGTCTCCTCTCTGCTCAGGCCAAGGAGGGGAAGGCCCAACGCACCAGACCCTCTGTTATTCTGTTTCCTGGTGTTGCAGGACACTCAGGGCTAGATGCATCCTTCATGGAGCCAACACCCTGGAAGAGCCAGGAGAGGACACAGGTATAATCTAGGCACGGGCCCACAGGATGACTCTACTCCTTTGCGAACTCTAAAGGAAAGGAAAAGTTGGCAAGTGTGGCAGGCAAGGCTGACAGGACAATGAAAAGATGTGGGAGAAATGGGGCTGTGGTGATGAGATGAGCACTAGGACTGTGGGCCCAGGGAAGGAGAAAGAGGCTTAAGAGGAGAACTGCAAGAGGTGTTCTGAAGACCAAGCTTCAGAAGAGAGTCAGCACTGAGTGGAGTGGTCACCTGGATTAGATGCCACTGAGATGCCTTATAGAGGAAAAGGAAGACACAAAAGAGGGTATTAGATTTGGCCATAATAGCTGATAGAAACTCATTGCTCACTTATCCTGCAGTCTAGAGAGTCCAAGGTTAGGCACTGGAAATACAGTTTATAAAGGAGAGGTATTTAATGTTCTGTTACTTGCTTTCAGAATAATGAATTAATACCCTCAAGCTCTTGGCTTATATAGATATTATTGGTTTTGATGTTCAAATTTTCCCATCTTTGGCCAACAGAATCTTCTTTAAGTTAGATCCCATGCCCTTTTTTTTTTTTTTGAGTTGGGGTCTCACTCTGTCGCCCAGACTGGAGTGCAGTGGTACGCTCCTGGCCACCGCAGCCTTGACCTGCTGGGCTCCGGTGATCCTTCCGCCTCAGCCTTCCAAGTAGCTGGAACTACAGGCGTGCGCTACCACGCCTGACTAATTTTTTATTTATTGTAGAGACGAGGTATCGCCAAGTTGCCCAGGCGTGTCTTGAACTCGTGGGCTCAGGCAATCCACTCGCCTCGGCCTCCCAAAGTGCTGGGATTACAGGCTGAGCCACTGAGCCCGGCCTTTGTCCTTTTTTAAAGTTACATTAAAAAATACTTAGATAAATTTTACATGTAGTTAATGTACAATAAAATGTACAGATCATAGGTGTTTAAACATTTCCCTAGCCCCATAAAATTCCCTGATACTGATTTTCAGACAGTTTCTCATCCCAAGGCAACTACTTTCTGATTTCCATCACTATAGATTTATTTTTATTATTACTGAATTTCATATAAAAGAAATCATATATTATGTACTCTTTTATGTCTTTTCTTTTTTTTAAACATTTTTTATTTTAAAATTGTGGGGTACAGTTAAGGGTTAGGTATACAGATATGCATTGTGCAGGTACCATTGTTGATGACGTGTGCTCTCCCCTGTCCCCAATAGATATTGACTACCGTTAATCCCAACTCCCTTCCCCTTCCTGCCCCCACCCATAGTTTCCTACCACTGTCAATCCTTTGCTTATAGTATTACGATAGTTGTTCAAGGTCCACTTATGAGTGAGAACATGTGATACTCAGATCTTTGTTTCTGTGAGAGATCACTCAGTATTATAAACTTCAATTCCATCCAGGTTGCTGCGAAATTCATGACTTTATTCTTTTTTATGGCTGTGTAATATTCCATTGTGTATATGTACCACATTTTTAAAATCCAGTCCTCTTTTGATGGACAGCATGGTTGGTTCCATGATCTTGCTATTGTGAACAATCCTGCAATAAACATACGTGTGCAGGTATCTTTTTTATAGAGTGATTTGAGTTCTTCAGGGTATATTCCCAGTACAGGGATTGCGGGGTCATATGGAAGGTCGATTTTTAGAGCTTTTAGGAATCGCCACACTGATTTCCACAGAGGCTGCACTAGTTTACACTCCCACCAACAGTGTAGAAGTGTTCCCTTTTCGCCACATTTTCTTTGGCATCTGTTATTTTCTTAGTTATTGATAATGGCCAGGTGGTATCTCAGTGTAATTTTAATTTGCATCTTCTTAATGACTAGTGAGGTTGAACATTTCTTCATGTATCTGTTGGCCGTTCATATGCCTTCTTTTAAGAAGTGTCTGTTCATATCTTTTGCCCACTTTGTAATGGGGTTGTTTGTTTTTTTCTTTTCAGCACATTTGAGTTCCTTGTAGATCC
>CAUYQG010065229.1:0-47686 GCA_963574415.1 Tarsius wallacei | reverse complement strand
AAACTAAACATTTATGCATTATTTTAACCTATTTGGTCTATAATACAGTTAGTAGACATGCCATGAAATCTTGGTCCTTTGATGACATATTCACTAGTTTCCAGGCTTAGAGCATGTTGTTCCTTGGTTTTCATGTTTTCCTGGTCATTCTTATGAAGACTGGGTGGGGGAAGTTAGAAGACTGGTTCCACATCCTCATCTTACTTTGAAGCCCATACTTAATAGATTATTATAACTGACCTTTAAGGTCATTTTCACTCTTGAGTTTTTAATATCAGCAGATTTTATCATACGACTATTTCTGTAGACAAGAAGTTTTTCAGGTCAAGTAGATGCTGTCAAAATAATGACTCTAGGAACTGTTAAATGTCATGAGGAACCAACATTTTGCCTGTAGTTAAACCAAGAATCATTCAACTGTATCTAAGCTGTAAAGATATATTAACTTGTATGACCTAACCCTGCTGATTGATAGCTTGATTAAATTACAGAGGAAATCTTGGCAAGTTATTGCAGTATGTAGAAAATTTTGTTGCTGCACAATTATCAATAAAGCTCACATTTCTCACCTTAGAAAGTTATGATAATATATCTGAAGGCATTCTAGTTGAGAGAATGTGACACCTTGAAAGACATCAAGCCCTCAGGTCAGGAGTTCCCATTCTGGGTCTACAATGTATTTTAATGTAAATATGTATTAGGACCATATTCACATTGTAAACTGGCTCATGGCATGGCTATTCTATTTATTGTAACTCTTTTTAATGGCTATATCAAATACTCAGCACAGTCTATTACAGAGTGACCAATAGCCTTTATAAAGACAGTGACATGATGGCAGCAAGTTTATGTACTTAGGTATAATTAGTGATACATAGCCAGGGAAGCAATATAAATATATTAGTAATATGTTCAATATATCATTGTTTTACCTTTATTACTTAGATGAGTTATTATCACCCTTTCAGAGATGATAAAACTTTTTCTTAAAGACAATTCAGGTGATGAATCATGGCAAGGGATAAAGCAATTCATAACTTTTATGAAGGACTAATTAGAAGGTGAGGCAAAAGGTGGAAGAACAAAGCAGACTATTGCACTAGTCCAGGTGAACAATGAGCAAGTCTGACCAATTGTTTTTCAACCGTGATTCTTCAATGCAGTTAAACCCTAAAGAATTACTTGAGTGACACTTTCTCAGTTCTCCAATTCTGAATATATAGGTGACAAGTTAATATATCACACTCGGTGGGTGCATTAGAACATTACAGCTTAATTCTCTTGCAAGAACCCTGACTGAGAAGGTCCAGCTAAGATCTAGTCGGTCATGATTAGAAGAAAACAAGGACTTATAAAAGTGTTTAAGGATAGACTCAATACAAATAGTTCCCAACTCGAAATTAAGAAAGAGTAGGATGTTAATATTGTCCCAGGTTTTTAACTGGAAAGCCTAGATTTCTGAGATAAGCAATATGGGTAAAGAAATAGATTTGTGAAAATGTGTATTGGGTTTATTGAGTTTGGAATATCTATGGAATATTCAGATAAAGATACTTAGTATATGAATCTGAATTTCAGGAAATAGATTTGAGTTTGTGAATGAGTTATCTACTGCCAAAATAATGCTTCATAATATAACCTCCAACATTTTTAGCTTAGTAAAAATATTATATATGTTTTTAGTTAATAATTCTGTAGGTTAACAGTATAGGTTGGACTTATTTAAAAAGATATCCCGGTCTTGATTGGCCTCCTTTATGTATCTGTTTTCATGCCAAGCCAACTGGGTGACTTAGCCTCTGGTGGTGTCAGCCACAGTACTTCCAATATCTTCCACATGTCTCCATCTCTACACATTTCTCACATTCCTCACATCCCTCCCACAGGCTAAGCTGTATGTGTGCTCATAGAGAGGCTCAGGTGCAAGCACAATCACATCCAACTATGTCAGAACACAAGCAGGAGCATGCACATTCCCTTGAAGACTAGGCTTGGAACTTGCAAAACATCACTTTCCCTCATCCTGCTGGCCAAAGTCCAGAGGGAAGGAGGGAAGAAGGGAGGAAACTATAATGCTACAAGATGAAGGGCTTAGATACAGGAAGAAGGGAAGAATTAAAACTACTTTTATCTGGATGGGGCCACCATACTTCTAGATTTGCCCAGAAAAGGTGCTAGATAATTTCTGTCATCCTCACAGAAGTAATATTAATATCACCCCCTACCCCATTAATCTCACGTGTCTCAACGCGAGTATAAATTATTTGGAAGTTCTGCATTTTGGGGGCTTTAAATAGAAATGGTTAAACTCATTGAAACAGAGTTTGTGAAGTGAGCAGAAGAGTTAAGATTAGAATCCATAAAAGAGGTACAAGGAAGCAGGAGATAAGCCAGGACAAAATGGTTCTGGAGAACCTAGGAGAGAAGAACTGCACGAAAGAGGGCAAAATTGCAAAGTCAACAGTATCAAGGGATGAAATAAGATATGGGCTGAATATGTCCATTGTATTTGTCAACTAGCAAGGTCCTTGGTGAACACAGTGAGAGATTTCAGAGGAGTGATTGCAGTGAATTAAAAAGTTGATCCTAATTTTTGCTCTCACACTGATTTAACATTGAAACTTTAATTTGATTATTCTGGATCTTATATTTAGGACAAAAGGGACTGGACTCTGAGGAACTGAGATCCTCTGAATGCTAATATCCTTAGGGCTTGAATACTAAGTACAGATGCCAGACTGAAACTCAATGTTTAATAACCAAGACCTATAACTTATACTTCTTCCCTATCCATCATTTTTGACACTAAATAAAAATAGTCTGATGTGTATTCATTAGAAATTACTCTAATTTTATTTTATTATGACTGTAAATTCATTTTTCTCCATGTATTTGATGTCTTTGAGTGACACAAAACTCAATAAGATGGACTGTAGTTACATTAAATATTAACCAGAACATTATTTTGAAACATTTGGGAAGCTGTAATATTCAGCCGGATCCAAAACCTTACTGAGCATATTAAACATACCAGCATTAAGGCTTGCCAAGATATGTTTCACAATTGTCCTAAATTTGAAGAAGTAAATAAGAAAATACTAATTTCCCCACAGAGATTTAACTGTAAAAAAAGCTTTGCAGATTTGACATTGTGTGAAAGTTTCCAATTACAGGCAGGTGCAGTCTTAATGGCAGTAAATGACTTAAATTTTTAAAATACCAAGCCCTAGATTTGAAAAGTAAGAGCATAGCTTTTAGTAATTTGAAATTTCAAGGGTAACTAATTGGCTAGCACATAAAAAGGGCAGAAAATCTGACTAGTATTGAATTGAATTTCCAACAAATGAAAGGGAAGAAACTCACAATCTTCTAGTAGTAGAATCTTTATCTTGGCTGCTACTTACACTTTTCAATTCCATTTTGTGTGAGTGGACATCAAATTCCCTTGGGATTCTAAATTGTATTTGTTTTATCAATAAAAGGAGCCTCCTTATAAAGAAAGGAATCAATCTCATATAAATGAAATACAAGAGATTACACCAGTAGCTGAGCTTTTACTTTGACTAATCTAATAGCTTTGGCCAAATATCTCAATGTCAAAAGCATTATAAGTATTCTACAAGGTAAGTCAGGAAAAGAGAAATCAATAAAAAAGTATTAGATTTGATTAAAATATTTAGTTTTTTCATTCACCTTTCTTTTTTTTTCTCAAGCTTAATAGCTCTTTCCCATACCAATCTGATCTTTGTTATGGTTGTTGTCTAGCCTTGTTTCTTGTCATGATGCCACATGTCCGAAAACTCATTTCTGAATCATATGCTTTTCTACCTCTCCATAGTGTCAGAATTTTGAGTCTTGCTGTAATGTTATACCCTATGTCACTGAACTTGTTAACAGATTTTGAAAAAATTTTATAAACCTCATTTACACGAGTTATTTATTTTGACTTTAACAACTTTAAAATGCATTATTTAATTTTTATAGAAGAGAAAACACACTTAGCAAAATACCTCTGCCCAATATTGCTAATCTCAGCCATAGTTAAGTATTTTCAACCATTTTATTCACCAAGTACTCTTGGACATTATAGAAATTCCAGAAAAGTGACCTGGATACTTATCTTGCACCTCTTAGGGACTGGATATCTGGGAAGGATTTTAATTCTCCATCACTGATGAAGCTGAGCTTGGCTGGGTAAGAAGTTCTTGGTTGAAATTGTTTCTTTGAGGTCTTTGAATATTGGACTCCAGTTCCTTCTAGCTTATATAGTGTTTCTGCTGATAGGTCTTCTGCTATTCTGATTGGTCTTTCCTGGTAGGTAGTCTGACCTTTCTCTCTTGCCACCATTAGGATTTTTTCTTTTGTACCTATTTTATGTAGGCAAATTACTATGTGTCTAGGGGTTGGTCTTCTCATTTGATGTCTTGTGGGGGTTCTCTGTATCTCTTGTGTTAGATTGGTCACAAATCTGGTGAGATGGGGAAAGTTTTATTGGATAACATCCTGGAATACTTGCTCCAAGGTGTTCTCCATTTTCTTTTCTTCTTCTGGGATACCAATCAGGTATAAAGCAGCCTCTTTATATAACTGCACATCTCTTGGAAGCTTTGTTCTTTCTTTCTGAGTTTTCTTTCTGTGTTTTTTTAGATCAGGTCAATTCCATGTTTTAGTCCTCAAGCTTTGAGAGTCTTTGTTCTGCTTGATTAATTCTGCTTTCCATGCTTATCATGTTGTTATTTATTTTCTGGATGAAGTTTTTTATAGCTCAAATTTCTGTTACAAGTTCTTTAAGTGTTGTATCTTGTCTTTCTTGAGTCTTATTCACCCTTTCCATTCGTTCCCTAATCCCTATTATATTCTGGGGCCAGTCATTGGTGACTTTGGTTGTTTGGGCTCTGAGGCCTGATTTTTTAGGCATTGCATTTTTGGTACACTGAGAGTTACCTGTGTTCTTCCTTTGGTTTTTTCTCATTTGTGACAGATCTCTTTCTTTTCTCTGGTTCTGTTATTCAGTGGCAATAGGAGGGACTTTCACATCTGATGTCTGCTCAACCCTCTATTCTTCCCTGATCAGGGCTCTGAATTTGTTCTATTTTAAAACAGGGCTGAGTGTGGGAAGCATAGCTCTTTCTTGTAATTTTGAGAGTAGAATAAGGTGGAGGATGGGGAGCTAGGATTCAGAAACTACTTGCTAATCACAATATTCACTGACTGGAGTATGGGTTCCCTGAGACCCACTCCCCACCACCACTCTATATGATGATGCAGGGGGTATGTAAGTGTACCCCTTGAGTCTAATATAAAGTAGCAGCAACGAGGAGAACAGAGAAAAGTAGAATGAAATAGGATGGCCAAAAATAATAAGAAAAAAAAACATAGAAAAGCAAAAGCAGAAATCAAAGCAAAAAACAAACACACACACAAACCAAAACAAACAGGAAATAAAACAAAATCAAAAATAACCAAAAAACAGGAAAATTAAACACACACACACATACATGTCCAACACAAAATGAAAGGAAAAGAATAACAGAGAAAAAAAGTGAGGGGGGGATGCAAATTCTCAACCCTCACACATACATTCACACACACACATTAAACTAAAAAAAAGAGAAGGAAAAAGAAAAAGAAACTGAAAGATGAACACTCAATCATTCACACATGCACACACAGAAAACCAAAAATGAAAAATGAAAGAAAAGAAACAGAAGAAGAAGAAAAGAGGAAAAAGTGGAGGAATGCAAATTGAATCCTAACATACACATTCATACACAAGGAAAAAGAAAAAACTGTTTTTTAAATTTCTGAGTACTAAGCGCCCTCTTGAAGAAAGTTCTATAATTGTTCCTCTCAACTGCTCACATATAAGCCCCTCTGCTGTCTCTTGTGGGGCTGTGGCCTCATTCACAATTTCCCCAATGAGCAGCCCAGGAAAGGAAGAGGGAGTGGTGAGGATGGGTGGGGCTTCAGTCCTCCTCTCCAACTCTCGTATAGTCAGGGGTATTCCCTCTGGTTGGGAGGTGCGGGATTGTCTCTTCCCCAGGTACTCAAGGGGGGCCTCCCCAGACAGACTTATCCTGTAGTAGAGTCCTCCTTTCATGACTGATGGCAGAGCCCAAGTTCATCTTCTCAGTCATACCCCAGCCATGTGGGTCTGACATTCAGAGGATTGCTGGGGCAGGGAGGGTTGGGTCAGCCCTGGACTCACCACTGGTCTCTTTGGGGATCTTCTTCATCCTTTTCTGACCACAACCTTTGTCCCACAGCTGAATCCGGGTAGAGGGTGGTGTACCTGAGACTCAGTGCTCATCCTGTCCATCCAGAGTTTGTGTTTCTGAGATATTTCCTCTGGGTCATGATGAACCCTGAGTAGTTAACCCACTCCCCACAGAGATTGGGTCTGTCACTCCATGGTGAGCAAGTCGGAGTACTTCCCTGTTCAGTTTTTTAAGCTGGTAGCACGGTGCCTATTTTGTCTTCTCCAGTGGGGCTTTGCCTCTGGCTCCCTTGCTGTGCTCCCTCCACAGCCCTTGCTATCAGTGTATGACCGGGCACCGTGGTGGTGAGCAAAGCCTGGAGCCAGCAGTCACTCCCAGCAGCTTTTCCCAGGAAGGACTTTGCTGATTTTTAAAAATGGCACTTGGCTTCTGCACCCCAGGAAGTACCAGAAACCAAGCAGGGCAGCTACTACACCAGTTGTTTCACCAGGAGAGCCCTAACCACTTCCTCCTGAGTCCCCACTCAGTCAGCCACTCACACACCCAGTCATTCACAGACACATATGCAAAATTGTCCATATACTCATTCACTCACACAAGGACTCTCATAGTCCTACTGGCTCCACCGCCATCTTCCTATACATGTTGTATTCTATCTGCTTGATATTCTCCAAACTCTCCGTTCCCATGTCCTTTTCATTCTTAATCTGTCTTCTGAGCTGAGCTTTTAAAATCACTTCTAAGGACACTTTTCCCCAATCCCTCTAGATTAGGATAATTTCCCAATAAGTTTTTACTTTATATCTCCTTATCAGCATTTATGACACAAGGTTTTTTTTTGGTTTTTTTTTTTGAGTTGGAGTCTCACTCTGTCGAATCAGACTGGAGTTCAGTGGCCACTCCCAGCCACCACAGCCTCGACCTGCTGGGCTCTGGCGATCCTTCCGCCTCAGCCTTCCAAGTGGCTGGAACTACAGGTGCGCGCTACCATACCCGGCTAATTTTTTGATTTTTTTATTGTAGAGATGAGGTCTCACCAAGTTGCCCAGGCGGGTCTAGATCCCACGGGCTCAGGCAATCCACTCACCTTAGCCTCCCAAGGCGCGGGATTACAGGCTGAGCTACCGAGTCCGGCTGACACAAGGTATTTTTAAAGAACAACTTCATTCTCTGCTGAATTGTAAATTCTAGAAGAGGTCCAGGTGACCATGATGTTTACTTTTGTGTTCTCAACATCTTATCACCCGGAAAAATATCTGTCATTTGTCTAACAGTCTAGTTGCTATTTTAGGGATTCCTGATCTCATTGATGGGTCATGGCACAAACTACCTTACTTTTCTGCTTGCCTCTCTCAAGTCCATATTGTCCTGACCTGTCTGATTTGTTCTCCTAAAATATTACTTTTATCATATTATATTCCAACCACCCTGACATCATTGATTATTTATGGAAAAACCTAACACTCCTTAGAATATATTCAGGGCCCTTCATAAGTTGACCCAAATCAACTTTCTGATCTTGTCACAAACTCCAACCATGAGCATTTAGACCTAGCCAAAGTAACACAGAGACTGGATTCAGAATACATTTTTTTGTTCTTGGACTTTTTTGATGTTCTACTTATTTTCTCACTCACTTTGAATGTTCTCCACCTTTTCATTTGTTCATCCAGAAAACTTCCCCATTTTGAACTCTAGGCATATCTCACAGCTTCTACAAAGCATTCTATAATTTGTTCATTTTTCAGTGATTTCTTCTTACTTGCAATTTCTATTAAATGCTACTTTTGAAGTTACGGTCCTATCAAGTTTTACCATTTATCATAAAAGAATATTTTATTTTTCCTTCTTCATCTCCATATTTCCCATTAAAAGGCACATTTGTATTAATGGTTCTATCAAGCTTTACCATTTATTATGAAGGGACATTTTATTTTTTCCTCTTTCATCTCTATATTTAAAGACTTTGAAAAATCAAACAATAAACACATGCAGAAAGTATGTATCTTAATAATGAATAATTTCTCTTACAAAAATCAATTTATAATTTGTGACTGTGAGATAATTCTCTTGATCAACATGGCAATAACATGATATAATAATTGATTGATGTGATTTATGGAAAAGAAGACATTGAAGACCCACTCATGGATGTAGAATAAAATGAATCAAACAGCATTTCTTACCTTTTTCTAGTTAAAATAAATATGATAAAAAGTTTTATCATACTATAAACTTAAATAAGAGGTTCAGAAGACCCAAATTAGGTGCATTTTACCTGTTGATGATGGCATAACCATTGCTTTAAAATGTGTAGACAGTAGAATACTGAATTTAAACTCTATTTTTGTTTATTTAAGCCGCACTTAATGTAGAAGTGCAGCAGGCAGTTGAGTCCCAGCTCAAGAAGCATGTATTTTCAAGTTCAACTCTAATAAGTCTTTGGTTCAAGGTACTCGCTGTTTAAAAATCGAATCATTTTCTTACCTTGTGCTGAAAAGGTTGCGTTGCTGCCCTTCACATATGCTGCAGCTCGGCGATGAACTTGGGTTCTGGGTTCTTCCTGGAGAACTGAGCCATACGTGAGGAAACTGTTGCCATGGCATGTGTGCACGTGCATGTCCTCTGAGTCCCCTTTCTTGTTTTCCTAAGTAAAACTACAGGGATTTTGTCAAATTAAATTTAATCTATCATTTGAAAATTCATTTTGCGTGTGACTTACAGGCTTAGAAATGATGTCGTCCAAGACATCTCATTTGCGTTTCTGATAGTGGGCTTTGTTGCGTAGATAAGATCAGCTTCTGTTTGGCAGTAGGAGAAAGAGCCAAAGTTGAGGATTTTATGTTTTTTTTTTCATTTCCCTGGAAAATAGAAATTAATTGGGTTTCTTTCTTTCTTTTTTTGGTAAAGGTTGCCTTCTATATAATGTTTGGATTATATAAAATTGCAAAAAAGATGCAAGCCCACTTTACTGTCCTAAGCCTGTTGCTCTTAACGATATTTGAGCAGAATGCCTTATTTTGTAATCTTGTTTTAACTTGTTGCTACTGGAACTTGAATTTCTGTAGCACTAAGTTAAAAAAAATAGTTAAACCCTCTCATTATTAAAGAGGAAAGGCGATGGTGATACCTGTAATACAATAAAAACCATAATTGTGACTTACCTTAAGTAGGTATGACTCTTATGGGCTATACAGTATGTAGTTTTTGTGAACTCTTTACATGATAGCATTATCTTTTTATAATTTTTTTTCCCTAAGATAACAAATACATAGTTGTCTTCTATAGGAGATAGAAACAGCTTTTTGAAGTAATATTGAAAAACCTCAAAGATCATGTTGAATCTTAATTTTGCCTTTTGCGGAAACCTCTTTATAACATGTATCTTGAAAACAAATAAGTCTTTAGGAATGTGTAGCCGGAACTATGTTAGCATTGCTTATAACACTTAGGTTGAATATATACATGTATACATCTCTATATAGGTATATAGATTTGCATTTTGTCTTGTAAAATTTTATTTGAATACATCTTCCTGTAGGTAATGGGAAACAAAATTAATGGTCGGATGCCACGCATAGCGTTTCTATATTTGAAAATAGTCCAATATGAAACTTCTGATTCTAAAATTAAACCAGCAGCCTATTACAAACGCATTCTTTGATTGAGTCATTGGTCATAAACATGCTAAATGCAGAGAAGACAACTAGTTCAGGAAACTTCTGAGTCAGCTGGACACTGTTGATTAATTAATAATGTACTGTATGAATTAAGTGATGCTTTAACTCTGTTTTTGCATTTTAAAGTTCAAACGTGGGCATTATGTCAGCTAACTTATGGGCATTATGTCAGCAAGTTAAAACTTTTTTTTCCCCTATGCTTTTAATGCATCTCTTTATATGATCTGAGAGAGAATTCCAGCTTTTAGAGTGCAGTGGAAGTGGGGGAAGCTATCTTGGGATGCAGCTTGTCCTTATAGAGATGGTACAACTTCAGTCTAAAAATTAGAAGGCGATTTCAGTGGAGTAAGAATATAGCCTTCACATCTACATTTCAGGAAATTACCATTGTAACTTGATAAGAGACAATTTATGTAAACATCATTGCAAAGCGAGGTATAGAGCTCAGCTTGATTTCTTACTGTACACGAGAGTAAGTACCTATCACAATTATTCTTTTTCTTCTCCAATATAAAGTTTGCTGAATGTACAAGAAGAGTTTATCACTTAGCATATAGGATTTTTTTTAGGGGTCGGGGGAGGGGATGTATCAGGAAATTGTTACCTGTAAACAGAGATCGACTTGATTTGATCCAAAAGGTAAAACTTGAAGCTATTCTTGAACTAACAGGAAAAAATAAAATGGATATTGTTTAACAAAATGATGGAACTATATCGTTGGCAGGATATTAGTTAAGTTTATTTTCTACAAACTGTAATTGATGAGGACATGGATGATATCTTCATGTTTCTGAGAAGTAATCTGTACATGGGAGGAGGGAATAATAAATATTATTTCTAACCAAAAAGAAACACATGCAGAAAGTATGTATCTTAATAATGAATGATTTCTCCTATAAAAATCAATTGATAATTTGTGACTGTGAGATAATTCTTTTGAACAACATGGTAATAACATAATATAATGATTGATATGATTTATGGAAAAGAAGACATTGAAGACCCACTCATGGATGTAGAGTAAAATGGATCAAACAGCATTTCTCACCTTTTTCTAGTTAAAATAAATAAGCAAAAATGGCAATGGAATCGTATTATCATTGTATTGGCATTACCAATGGCAAAACAATTTATTGGCAGTTGTTAAAAAATGAAATGCATGTAACTTGCTAAAATTAACTTTAAAAAGGGTAGTTAAAAAAAACAAAGAGATGTTATTATAATACTTTAACTCTGCAATGCTTGCCTCAATTCTACCCACATTACTAGGAAAGGTAAGTTATAAATTATTAAGACCTCTCAACAATAATCCACAATTTGGAGATTTCCAAATTAAGGGAGAGCTAGGCAGCTAAACAAAAATAAAGGCAATGACTTAAGAGCAGAAGTAACTTTTTACTCTTTAAGTGTGGAAGGAAAAACTGAAAATTCTCATCTTTCAGGGCTTTATATATATTGGTAGGAAATACCCAAGTTTTCATGCTATCCTTGGGGGAAAATAATATTCTAGATTAAAGGTAATAAATACTTGTAAGAAACATTTTTAAAAATCTGAAAAAAGAGCAGTTTCCAGAACATTTCATCTCCCATTCCCTCAAAAAAAATTTGTATAACCTAGTTAAGCTGCTCTTCTCAAACATTTCTCTCTTCCTCCCTCCCCCCTCCCTCCCTCTCTCTCTCTCTCTCTCTCTCTCTCTCTCTCTCTCACATACACACACACACACATTATATAGTGTTATAAAATTAAAAAATATAAACTTTAGACGGAAAGACAAAAAGAACTTGAGTAAATAAATGAGAGGGTTAAAAAGAATGTACCACCATCATTTGAAAGCAAAATATTTGAGAAGAAAACAGATAAACAGAACTAAAAATAAATTTTAACTATAAAACAACAAGAAATAATATAAAATGAATTGCAACCTAGCAAAGCTTGTGATAATCACTATATTTATAGAGAAAATATGAAAATAATTGTTAAAATTTGGGAACAGATAACAGATGTTAAGGACATGAGTAAATGTTCCAACATAAGAATAATTGGTGTCACTGAAGTGAAACAGAAAGTATATTCCAAGCATTTTTTTAAAATTCCTGAAATTAAGGAAGGGGTAAATCTATAGAACAAAATGAAAACCATTCTAGGGTATACTGACACCAAGCTATAACTCTGTTAATTATTGAACTTCAAAGAAAAAAACATTTGTACAAGTAGATGGAAAAAGAAATTACCTACAAAAATACAACAACAAAACAGGCTATCATCAGACTTTTTCACAGCAATCGTGAATGTTATAAAATAATAGAGCAATATTACAAAATGTTAAGGGTAATATAATCCATGTGCACTATGTTTACTCAAATATTATAAATAATTCCCAAGTATTTAAGAACACAAAAAGTATAGAAAAAGCATAGAATTCATGAGCCTGGTGTAGGGGTAAGGAAGAACTTCCCACTTCACCTTCTGAAGGGTCACCTAAAATCAACTGACAAAAGGCAGATAAATGGGAGAAAAGGCGTACACATTTATTTGATTATCAGCCTGAAATAATCAAGAGGATTGGAATCCTGTTTTAAAAGAGTTTATTCAAGCAAAATTCTGGGAGTAACCCTTCTGGAATACACGAACTCCAGAGAAATGACATCAGTGATCCCAACTTGTTTATGTAGAAAGTAGACAAACTTAATAGGGTTACAGTTTCTGTACAAGTCTGGTTTGCCAGTTACAACAAGTTAATTACTTACAGTTGTTTTGTTTTGTCTTGTTTTCTGTGCAGATTGTTTTCTTTTTAGCTGGCTTTCATTTTCTTTCCAATTTAAAAGAAAGCATTTCACATTCCATTTTTAAGGTAACACGATAGCCATGAAGTCTTTGTGTGAGAAAGGTAAGAAAGTGGTTATCTGCAATTAAAGTCAATGGTATGGAATACCATTCAGCCATTAAAAAAAAAATAAGAAAATAATGTCTTTTGTAGCAACTTGGTGGAATTGGAGACTATTCCTAAGTGAAGTATTACAGGAATAGAAAACCAGATACTACATGTTCTTATTTATAAGTAGGAGCTAATCTATGGGTCTGCAGAGGCATATAGAATGGTATAACAAACATTGGAGACTCAGATGGGGAAGAGTGAGACGGGGGAAGGGATGAAAACAACCTATTGGGTACAGTGGGTGTTAGTGGGGGTGATAAGTACACTTAAAGCCCAGACTTCTTCGCCATCATACATTGCATCCATGTAACCAAAAACCATTTGTAGCCCTAAAGCTATTTTTAAAAATATTTATTTATTTATTTATAGAGATGTGGGGAACAATTGAGGATTAACTACATAAGTAGGCTGCATGTAGGTGAAGTGTGAGCTTCTCACTGGCCCTCACTTCACTTGGTAGTGAACAAGATATCTTTTGTGTTGTCATGTGCTTCCCACCTTCCTCCCTCCCTCCCTCCTTCTCCTGCAGTACCCGGTGACTGCCAATTTCACCCTTGTGCTAATGTGACTAGTGTTCAGGGCCCTCTTATGAGTGAGAAGATGCCATATCCTGTTATTTGTTTTGTGATAATTAACTTAGTATGATGGTCTCCAATTCCATCCAATTTGCTGCAAGGTCTATGATTTTTGTTCTTCTTTAGGGCCTCATAACACTCCATCGTGTATATGTACCACATTTTTTTTTTTATCCAGTTCACTTTCAATGAGCAGTTGGGTTAGTTTCATGTTTTTGCTATTGTGACTAGTGGGCAATAAGCATGTGTGTGCAAGTGTCTTTTTGATAGATCAATTTATGTTCCCCCAGGTATATTCCCAGGATAATGACTGCTGGATCATATGGAAGATCAATCTTTAGTTCCTTAAGGGATCGTCACACTGTTTTCCATAGAATTTGAACTAGTTTGCACTCCCACCAACAGTGTAGAAGTGTTCCCTTTTTTTTCCAGCATCTGTTGTTTTTTGTCTTGTTAATGATGGTCATTCTCACTTGAGTTAAGTTGAAGTACTATCTTAATGTAGTTTTGATTTGCATTTCTCTGATGAATAGTGAGGCTGAGCACTTTTTCTTGTATCTGTTGGTTGCTTTTGAGAAGTGTCTGTCCATATCCTTTGCCCACTTTTGTGTGTGTGTGTGTGAGTTGGAATCTCACTCTGTCACCCAGGCTAGAGTGCAGTGGCACACTAACAGCCACCCCAGCATTGACCTTCTGGGCTCCAGCAACCCTTCTGCTTCAGCCTTCCAAGTAGCCAGAACTTCAGGTGCACACTACCATGCCCGGCTAATTATTTTATTGTAGAGACGAGGTCTTGCCAAGTTGCCTGGGCTGGTCTTGAACCCATGGCCCAGTTTTTAATGGAGTTGTTTGTTTTTTCCCTTTTACTTTGTTTGAATTCCTTATAGATCCTAGATGTTAGGCCTTTGTCAGATGCATAATTTGCAAATATTTTTCCCATTGTGTGGGTTGTCTTTTTACTGTCTTGATGGTTTATTTTGCTGTGCAAAAGCTTTTCAGTTTGATGAGGTCTCACTCGTCTATCTCAGCTTTTAGGGCATTTGCTTTTGGGGACTTGATCAATAATTCATTGCTTACTCCATGTGCATAAGAGTGTTTCCTGCATTTTCATCTAGGATTCTTATAGTTTGAGGTTTTACATTTAAGTCCTTGATCCATCTAAAGTTTATTTTTGTATATAGTGATAGGTAGGGGTCCCAATTCATTCTTCTGCATGTGATTAGCCAGTTTTCCCAGCACCATTGCTAAATATGATCTCCTGTCCCACTGACTGTTATTGGTGGCTTTGTTGAAGATTGTTTTAGCTGAAGGACCATGTTTTTACTTCTGGAATCTCTGTCCTATTCCTATACCAATACCAGGCCATCTTGGTTACTCTACCTTGTAATAAAGTTTAAAGCCTGGAAGTGTGATAGGCTTAATCTATAATTAGAGAAACAAAACCTTCCAAGGTTACATAAATCACATATCTTTAAGGCTCAAAATAACTTAAAATCCTGACAGTTTCAGTTTTGAATTACTTATTTTCACAAGATTATAGTTTTACATGACTTGGGATTCTTGAAAGTGAAGAGCCAAAAATACAGAGAAAACTCCTTTTTTATGCTTAGGTTCAGCAAAATGTGAACAGTTGTTTAGAAATGTGATTGAACAAAAAGAGTATAATCTAATGCTAATAGACTGAGTAAGGAAACCCTGCAAAGCCTGTCTGTTTAGATTCTCTTTTTCCTCTCTGTGCAACATTTCTGCTTTCTGGTTGTGATGCAATATCCTCTCTAGCATGGGTGTCTTATGACCTACAACCAAACAAGGAGGTCAGATAATTTCTTTATGGGCAATTTTTTTTTTTTTTTTTTACACAGAAAGGTGAGGAGGAAGGTAGAGTAATCATTTTAGGTTATATGGCTGGCTTTGGGGAAAAGGAATTCTGATTTCTATGACCGGCCTTGGGGAAGAGGGATTTTAATTTCTATGGTTAGCCTCAAGAGAGAATGAGGGGCTCACAAGTGGGTAGAGAAGGTCAGAGAATAACTTTTGCATCTGAGGACTACATTTTTTTGCTCTCAGTTTTTGCGTCCTAACACTGGCCCTGTTGAAGAAAACAAATAACGACCACAACAGCAGCAGCATAAACACAAGAATAATCCTCCACCCAAACAAATGATAAATGGAGATGCAGTGTCAGAAAAACAGGCATTATATTCAATGACAGAAAATACTGGAGCAGTGCCAACAAACTTCAAAGGGAAAATAGGCAAGACTATTACAGCAACAAATAGATCTTAATAAATGTGTTAGAACTTGAGGGCATAGGACTTGTAAGTCCTTCTTGAAAAAAAAAATACTTGGCAATAAAATGTATCCAACCAAAAATAATAAATCAAAATAACACTGGGAAAAGAAATTGTGGGTAAAGGACTCATGAAGATCACTAAAGCCATTTACATTTAGAACTGTGGACAATATGTTGGTGAATATTATACAACTTGAAAAGAAATATTACAACTATCAAAATCTGGTAAGGAGTAGAAGTCTAACTGTTCTAATTTTTGTGTGCCTCAGAGCTGAGAGTTGGCAGGCATAAAAAAGTTAAATATAATTGTTATTCTATTTTTAAAAGGGTTCTAAGTTTGAAATAATTTTAGACTTACAGAAGAGTACAAATATAGTACAGAGACTTCCCATATTGCCTTAAATTTGGCTTACATTAATGTTAACACTTTACATAACCCTGGTGCAATTAGCAGAACAAGAAATTAACTGTGGAGCATACTCTTAACTACACTGTAGACTTTAATTAGAATTCTCCATTTTTTCTACTGATTTTCTTCTCTATTCCAGAACCCAATTCTTGTTGCATTTAGTTGTCATGTCTCTTTCATCTCCAATCAGTGATACTTACTCTATTTTTCTTTGTCTTTCACAATCTTTACATTTTTGTAGAGTACTGGTTATGTATTTTCTAAAATGACCCTCAGATTCTGTTTGTTTGATGTTTTCTCCTAACTAAAATAAGGGATTTCTGAGAAGAATAACAGAGATGATGTAACCTTAATATATCATATCAGGTAATGAAATATAATTTAAAAAATTAACTGCCTAAAATTTTCACAATTTTTTAATATATTGGAGTGAAAGAAAAATGTACTTGAAGGTCAAATGTTTCTGTAGAAATGTTTTCCTCAGGTGAATTCAATAATAGCAACTTTTAGCAAAATTTTATTTTAAAGTAATGTAGAGTATGATTATAATTTTAATAAAATTTAATAATTATATTTAATAAAATTATATTTTTATTATCTCTCTCTCTCCCCTTCTCTCCTATCTCCTCATGTCTATATCTCTTTTTAGTTTCAAACATGTAAAGAAAAATTTCTAAAATTAATTTGGAGAAATATTGACTATATGTATTCTTGAATTGCAGTTTTACTGTATATTATTAAATTGTGCTATTTTCACTTTTTCTATGTACTTCTCTATTTTAATTTCATTTTATAATGATGTATAATTTTTATTAAGAAAGAAATTCAATGTTTTTGAGCATATACTTTTTTATGTTGTATATTTTAATTGTCTATTTCTCTCAGAAAACCATTTTTGGAAAGATACAACCATGTTTATCTTGAGGGTACAAGAATTGTGGATGCTTTGAAAAGACTTCTATTTTGTTTTCTGTGGTTCTAAATTTTCTACATGGAACTTGCATTACTCTGGAAATAAGTTACATATATTACTGTTTCAGGATTTATTTTTTTTTTATGAAAATTATGTAACTACTTTTTTTTTTGCCAAAACTCCTGTTGAGAATGCTCTTTTAAACCTAATTTTTTCCTATGCATTTAGATGTTTTTAGTATGGTTATTTAAATTTTAGTACCGCTATTATATAGTTATTTGTGAGATACTCTATTGCCTTAGGTATTATATTTGTTAGTATTCTATTGTTTTATCCCTCAATGATAAGTTGGCTCCTACAGAGATTTACTTAAAACTAATCCCAGTTTGGCCTTTCTGTATGCTTTCGAGAAGAGTTACTTAAGTGATTGTCACAATTAAAAAATTAGAGTACAAACTAGTTCTGAAATTTGCGCTTAACTGAGATTATTCTTTGATGACTGGCTGTACAAGAGAAATGTCATACTCTCAGTTGTTCTTTAGATAAATAAATAATAAATATTATATGTTACATATTGTATATGTGAGAGGAGATCCCCCCAAAAACTGGAATTATTTTTTGGAAGGCGGGTCTCTTATACTACCGACTTCCTCCACTAGGTAAGTATTCTAGGAACCCATTAGCATCAATGTACCAGCTAGCTTTATGAGAGGCTGTGTTTGGTTTCAGTGAATTTTGTTTTTTTTTGAGATTCTTTGAACACTTTTGTCCATTTCATGATGGGTGATTTACGAGCACACCTGACCACACTGTGCTGAGTGTTCAGCAGTTTTTAACCAAAGAACGGCGTGACCCGCCCATGCCCCCCCTCCCTATTCATCCGATCTCAGCCAAGTGACTTTTTTTATTTCCCCATATGAAAGCAGTCCTCAAAAGGAAACATTTTGTCCATGTGGAAGAGGTGAAACAAAAAATGGCAGAAGCACTAAAGGGCGTCAAAATTGACACACTGAAAAACTGTTTTGAGCGGTGGAAAAAGCATCTCAATAGGTGTATTGTATCAAATGGAGAGTCCTTTGAAGGTGACAAAAATTTAAACATGTATGAATAAATACAGTTTTTTAAATAAATAAATTCCAAATTTTGGAGGATCCCCTTCATATAATATAATAGTTTAGATCTCAGCTGTTAATATATATTCACATATAAATTGAATAATAAATACATCAATGCATACATATATAAGTATGCATTTATATATATGTACATATGTATATGTAGATATGTGTATATCAGTATTTAATTGTTGCTAGAATTTTTGCTACATTATGTAAAGGGAGGATTTGCTCTGAATTCTATCTTAGAAAATAATTTATTTCAGATAGAAAATTTAGGGTAGCTCCAAATATTCTATAAACGATAAAAACTTAAAAATGAAGTAAATAGTGTTTTAAGGAAGGCCATTATTGAAAATCAGATATTCTGTCCTTAGAAAAGACTTTCACGGAAGATTTCATGCAACATACACATTTGGAGGGTTTGTTAAAATAAAAATCGATGGGTCTAAGCCCCAGAGTGTCTGATTTATTAGGTTTGGGGCAGATTCCAAGAGTTTGTGTTTCTTACAAGTCCCCCCAATGATGCTAACGTTGCTTGCTGGGACCACATGCTGAGAACCACTTGTCTATTATGTTGCCTCTCCTTACTCCTTGGGCATGTGTATAATCTTTGTTGTTCATAATTCCTTTACTTTTTAGATATAGAACTAATGATTTTTCTGGGCTATTTTGGGTAATTTACAGTCCTTCATGCTTATTTTCACATATTAGACTGATAGAAACAGATACATAATTAAAAGAAGACAAAATAGCCATCTACTTACTGAAATAATTCACTACTAAATGCTTTCTATTGTTTTATTCTGTTTATCCCCAAGTAATCATTTTGAAGTCATGGCTGATCCTAGATTCAACCTGTTTGAATTTGTCAAAATTTGTTCAAACTGACAATACTTGCTTACTAGCAGTCCTATATGTTGGTTCCTTTAACTTTTCAACAGAAAGCATCTTTGCATTCTGGATACAAAAGATATTCCTGGCTGATTCTGATTTTCTTTTATAGTCTCAAGGCAAGAAATTAACTACAAGGAATCTTGATTCTTTTTATTGAAAAGTTGCATTAAATACAGAAATCTGGGTACCATGAGTCTACATGAAAGTTCACGATGGAAAAAATTGCCATTGTTACTAATGCTATCTCATGTTTAATAGTGATAGAGATGGAAAATAGATACTTTTTAAGGCAAAGAGTTTTCAGAATACTGTATTTTTACTTTGTTATAGTAGGACCTCTACATTTTCCTTTGATATTGACAACACATGTCTATTGCATGTTAAGTAACTGAGTAGCAAGAGAGAATAGAGCTGAGGGCAGGGACAATTTATTCCTAATGATTCTAATGAGATGCTTGCCAGACTATAAAATAAAGGCGTACTTGGAGGAAAATATTTCTATCCTCACTCTTAGAAGGGAAAAATGCTAATATAATGTAGTCCTGAACATTCAGAATGGAATCAAATCGACTTCTTATTACTGATATTCTACTAATATGACTTATCTGTGATAATTTACTGCTTTGATGTTTGTTCTTTCTTTTCCTAACTAGTTTGAAAGCACCATAAAATATTTATAAAGTACTGTAAGGGTTTTTTTTTAGAAGGCTATACCTTAAATGTCTTTGCATTATACATTTCATAAGCTATATTTCTAATTCTTAAACAAATTTGAAGTTTGAGTGAAATATCAATAAATTGCACATTGCAAAGATAGAAAATCATCTGCAACCAAAATGCAAATTAAAATTACCTATAAAAATTAATAAAATATTTTACATTTATGTATAAAGTAACAACTTAAATCACCTTCTATGTACACTTTAGGACATATTATCTAAAATTTACCTAAACTTCCATGTAAAACATTTTCTCAACATATTTTACCACACTGAGGAAATCTTACAAGAATTATCTAGGCATGTAATTATTATATTAGACTGCCAAGGACATCTTGGATTTATTGTTATAATATTTCCTTGAACAGCAAAACAGATTTTTTTTCTATCTATAGGTCTTTCAAGGTAGGGGGAACAGTAGTGTTGAAGACAAAAAGTTGTCTCATGAAATATATATTTTCTTCTCTTTTAGCATTTAGCCACCTACTTGTGTAAAGTACTCTATCAAATCTGACAGGTTGAGAGAAATAATGACACAGAAGAATCTTGCCCATAGAAAGCTTCTCAACTATTAAGTATTTAGACTTTAACACCCAACTACATGACTGTATCATTGTAAAGTGTTGTATATCCTCTGATAATATAAAAATTGCCTACACTATTATTTGAAAAAAGACATTGTCAAGGAATAATTTTATAGTGTGAAAGGTAGTAAATGCAGATAGAAGTTGTAATATGAAAACATTGAGATCATTATGTAATTTGCTTTGTAGTTATCTTCATGAAACTAGTGCAGTAAACCAACATCAGCCATAATTTGGTATCTTTTAAGGCAATCAAGCAAGTTCAAGCCTTATAAACATTATCAACTTTAGTGAGGGCATTTTGAAAATAAAATTTCCAAGCTAATGACTTCAGTGGCATTGTTAAATACCCACAGGTTGTGTGAGGGAAAATTCTGAATATAGAACTATAAAATCTAAACAGACAAACCATTATGTTAAATCCAAAAGGTCATATTAGTAGGTGACATTTTTCTTTCAGTAATCTTATTGTATTTCTCAGTGACTTTCCATTATTTATTTTCACCTAGGAAATATTGCTCAGGATTTGAATGTATATTAGCTACACAAAGCACATTTACTTATTAGTAAACAGTCTGTTATAAAACTTCTCAAAGTGGTAATGGAAAGAAAGTGTTTCTATATGCTCTTTCTAATTTTCAATATCATTATAAAAATGCAGCAATTATAAATAGCAATAATTAAAAATGGCATTTGTTCGCTATTTTGGTAGACAGAAAAGATTTTACTTATATTTCTTCAATTATTTCCTTAACCATTATTCTATATATTGACCAGTTATATTTTATCTTTTGCTAATTATCTACCTATCATTTTCTTGGTGTGTAATTATTTTCAATATGCATAAACCAGTTAAATTCAAATATGTTTATTTTTAGTTATAAAATATTAGTAACATGTTTTGTTTTGCTTTTCTAATTTTTCTGTAGTTAAGTTTTGATGCATTTAGAGTTTGATGTAGTTTAATTGTCACCATTTTGGATAGGTAGAAAATGGAGATTTTTTTTTTTTTAATGAATGCAGTGCTTAGAAAGTCATCTGTCCCACCTACAATCTGATTAATATTCATTACTCTTTTCTGTTCTTCAGATTGTTTTTAAATCATGCTTACTTTGGAGTCTTTCTGAACTTTGGCCTACAATCATTAATTTGAAAATTACTGATATTTTTCTTTCTGACTTAATTTTTATCTTGTTAAATATAATTTTATATATAAAGAAATATAAGTTAAGTTTAGCAACATAATTTTACTATGCTTATTTGTGACATGAGTGGGCCACCATTAAGAGTCTCAAATAGTGCTAATATAAATCAAATTTTTAAATCTATTTATGGAAACTGAATAGAGACTGGAAAGAAGAAGCTCATCATTGGTATACATGCTGTATGTTTCCAAATATGTCAGTCCTATTATAAAGTCAAAGATGATTATCATATTTGAGTAATATTTTATGTTTTAAAGTGTTTTTTAAAATGTTACTTTTTAGGATACAAGTCATAACACCAGGTAGACCAAGTTGTAGGTAGAACCATTCTGGAATAGTTTGATCCTAAATTACAAAATTTAGATGGTAGTAGATCAGAGTCACTCAAATTCATTTCCTTCTACCTTGGATGAAACACATGTAAAATTGATTAGTTAATATTTAAATAAAACAGAAAAGAACGATTAAAAGTAATACAATTATAATCGACTTTCTGTTCCAAAATGGCAGTATAGAAATAAGCTGACTTTACTCTTCACCACAGAAAACCAAAAACCAATATGCAAGCCCCAAGGTTACTACCAGAAATATCTCAGAGCTCAAATATGAAGACAAGACAGTTGCTAGGGCCACAGAGGACTGAAAAAAATCTCTAAGCAGATTATAAGAAAATTAGACTTCCATGCTCACAAGCACCCCAGGTACCGAAAGTGTAGAAAATTTTTTCCAATTCACTGTTTCTACACAGGAAAAATTGGACTCTAGATGGACAATCAGCTTTCCCACCATTTTGGTTTCCTTAGCAAGAGACCTGTCTCTGCCTTAACCCACAGGAAGCATTATGAGTGCATGAAGAGACAAATATCCTTGATGACAAGCAAAGACAAAACATGAGGCAGGACTACAAACCTCAGCCCTGAAAACCTAATCTTGACAAAGGGAGATGTCAAATTAGAGTGGCTGTTCAGCAGCACCATGCTGTGGGAAGAGGTTTGTCCTACAAGTCCCTGTGGTATGACCCGTAGCCAGCTTTTCTACACTGCCAAGACATTCCTTTTGAAACCTTCCCCATTTCGGAAGAGCAGTGCTCTGAGCTTTGACTGGAACCAAGTTGAAACTAGACTAAAGGTGTCACCTAGAGATGAGAAGGAGGCAGCAACCTACTGATAAAAAACTAAGCAAGTATATCTAATTTTAAAAATGAGCTAGACAAAGAAGACTGGAATAAATAACTAATCTTTCAATGAGAAGACAGATGTGTATCTGCAAGAAACAGTGGCAAACAGAGAACTACAATTCCCCAAATGGACAAAGCAAGGAACTAGTAACTAACCTTAATGAGATGGCAATATGTGAGCTCTCTGACGAAGAATTCAAGAGAGTAGTTTTAAGGAAGCTTAGTGATCACCAAGATAACACAGAAAAACATTTCAGAAGTTTATCAGATAAATTTTTTAAAAAGATTGAAATAATTTTTTTAAATCAAACAAAAATCTAAGAACTGAGAAATATGTTAGCTGAATTAAAAAATTATTTGAGGCTTTCAACAGCAGAATGGATCAAGCATTAATGAACTCAAAAATAGGGTATCTGAAAATGCATATTAGAGGAGAAAAAAGGAAAAAAGATTGAAAAACAACGAAGATCACCTACAATATATATATTCTACCTCAAAAGACCACCAAATCTAAGAGTTATAGGTGTTCAAGAGGGAGTTGAACAGCAGCAAGATGTAGAAAGCTTATTTAAAGAAATAATAACAGAAGACTTTCCAAAACGTGAGAAAGATATTCAGGTACAGAAAAGTCTGAGAACAATATACAAGTTTGATCTAAATAAGACTACCTCAAGATATACGAAAATCAAATTCTCAAAATACAAGATCAAAGACAGAATCCTAAAAGCAGCAAGAGAAAAGAAATAAATAACCTTAGACTCCTCAATTAATCTGGCAAGAAACTTCTCAACAGAAACGATACGGTCCAAGAGAGAGTAGAAAAAACATTTTCAAAGCGCTGAAAGAAAAAAAAAATCAACTGCCATCTAAGAAAACTGTGTCCAGCAAAATTATCTTTCAACTATGAAGGAAAGATAAACTCTTTTCCAGAGAGACAAAATTTGAGAGAATTTACCACCACCATTCTTAAAAGAGTGCTAAAGGAAATTCTTGAATCTGAAAAACAAAACAAAACCAAAAATCACTAGTTGCAAAAAAAAAAGTGGATACAAAACCTACTGGAAAAATTAAATACATGGGTGAAACAAGAATACTCTAATACAGTAATTGTGATGTGCAACCCACTCATAACTCTACTATCAAGCCCAAAAGACAAATCTATCAAAAGCAATAATAGCTACTGCAACCTGTTAAGAGTTAGATAATATATAATATGTAAATTGTAAAATATAAAAATATGTAATTTACATATTTTTACATCTCAATAGGAGGAGAGATGGAATTAGAGTATAGAGGCTTTTAAATTTTTTTCTTTGTTTCTATTTTTTTATGTTTTAAGTTATCATTTCTTTAAGATAATTTATTATATCTATAAGATGTTTTCTTGTAAGCCTCATAGGAACCACAATGCAAAAATCATTAAAAGATTTAGCAAAAATGAAAAGCAATGAATTAAAACATACTACCAGAGAAATCAATTTAATTACAAAGGAAGACAATAGGAAAGAAACAAAAGAAGAATTGTAAAACAACTAGAAAACAAGCAACAAAATAACAGTAGTAAGTCTTTACTTATCAATAATAACACTGAATTTAAATGGACTCAGCCCTTCAATTAAAAGGCGTACAGTGGCTAAATGGATAAAGAAACAAGACTGAACTATATGCCGCCTACAAGAAACCTACTTCATCTATGAAAACACACATAGACTGAAAACAAAGGGGTGGAAAACAATATTTCATGCTACTGAAAACCAAAAAAGGGTAAGAGTAACTAAATTTATGTCAGATAAAATAGACTACAAATCAAACACTGTAAAAAATAGACACGGGAAGTCTCTATATAATGATAAAGGGGTCAATTCATCAAAAGAATATAACAATTATAAATATTTATGCACCCAATACCAGAGTTCCCTAGTATATAAAGCAAACATTAATAGGTCTAAAGAAATAGATAGACTGTAGTACAATAACAGTAGGTGATTTTACATCCTCCTCTCAGTAATGAGCAGATCATTTAGACAGAAAATCATCAAAGAGATATTGGAGTCAAACTATACACTGGACCTAAGAGGTTGAACTGACATTTACAGAATATTTCACCCAACTGTTGTAGAATAGCCTTTTTTTTTTTTTTTTCCATCAGCACATGGACCATTCTTCACAATAGACTATATCTTATGCCACAAAACAAGTCTGAACAAATTTTTAAAAACAGAAATTATAACAAATATCTTTTCTGACCATCATGGAATAAAACTTGAAATCAGTAACAAGAGGAACCTCAGAAATGTTACAGATACATGGAAATTAAACAAGAGGCTCCTGAACTACCAATGAGTCAATGAAACAATCAAGAAGAAAATTTTAAAAATTTCTTGAAACAAATGAAAATGGAAATACAACATATCAAATTCTAAGGGATACAGCAAAAATAGTACTAAGGGGGGGGTTTATAGTAATGAACATTTATGTCAAAAAAGTAAAAGGACTTCAAATAAACAACCTAACAATGCACCTCAAGGAACTTGGAAAACAATAACAAAACAAACCCAAATTAGTAGGAGAAAAGATCAGAAAGATCAGAGCGGAAATAAATAAAATTGAGACTAAAAAATACAGTATATCAACAAAATGAAAAGTTGATGTTTTAAAAAAGATGACATTTTAAAACCTTTGGCTAGATTAACAAAAAAGACAGATAAGACCCAAATAAATAATATCACAAAAGAAAAAGGAGATATAACAACAGAAATACTAATAATCGAGACTATTATGAACAACTAAGTACCAACAAATTGGAAAATTTAGAAGAAATGGATGAACTTCTGGACACATATAACCTACCCAGATTGAATAAATAGAAACTCAATAAGTCAGTAATGAGTAATGAGATCAAAGCTGTAATAAAATGGTTTGTCATTAAAGAAAATTCCAGAACCTGATGACTTTACTGCTGAATTCTACCAAACATTTAAAGAACAATTAATACTGATTCTACTCAAACTCTTCAAAGAAATGGAAGAGGAAGGAATACTTTCGCATTCATTCTACAAGGCCTACATTATACTAATACCAAAACCAGACAAGGAGACAGTAAAAAAAGATGATCTACCATGATCAAGTGGGATGCATTCCAGCAATGCAAGGATGGGCAAACATATGTAAATCAATAAATGTAATATGTTACATTAACAGAATGAAGAAAAAATCAAATGATTATTTCAATAGATGCCAAGCAATTGTTTGATAAAATTCAACATCGCTTTATTTAAAAAAAAAAAACCTTTATCAAAATGGATGTAGAAGAAGTATACCTCAAAATAATAAAGGCTGTATATAGCAAACCCATAGCTAACATTATACTGAATGAGGAAAAGGTCTTTTTTTCTAAAATCTGGACTAACACAAGGATGCCCACTCTCACCACTTGTATTCAGTATAGTAGTGGAAATGCTGACCAGAGCAATTAGGAAAGAGAAAAAAAGTGGGGGTGGGGTATCCAAATTGGAAAAGAAGTCAAATTAGCCTTGTTTGCAGATGACAGAATCTTATATTTAGAAGAACCCAAAGACTCCACCAAAAAACTGCTAGAACTAATAAATACATTTAGTAAAGTTGTGGGATACAAAATCAGCGTACAAAAATCAGGAGCATTTATATACACCAACAGTGAAAGATCTAAAAATAAATCAAGAAAGCAGTTTCATTTACAATAGCTACAAAATATATAAAATACCTGCAAATCAATCTAACCAAAGAAGTGAAAGGTATATATAAGGAAACCCACTAATCTCTGATAAAAGAAATAGAAGAAGACACACAAAAAGTAAAGATTATCCACGTTCATGGATTGAAAGAATTAATATTCTTAAAATGACAATACTTCCCCAAACAACTTTTGTGTTAAATGCAATTTTTACCAAACTGCTAGTGCCATTCTCCACAGAAATAGAAAAAAACAAAGAACAACTATCCTAAAATTTGTATGGAACAAAAGATGAATCCAGATCAATCCCTAGCAAAGAAGAATAAAGCTAGAGGGACACACTACTGACTTCAGAACTTACTCCAAAGGTATAGTAGTCAAATCAGCTTGGTACTGGCATAAAAATAGACACATAAACCAGCGTAACGGAATAGAGGACCCAGATGTAAATCCACACATTTACAGACAACTAGTCTTCAATGAGAAGGCCAAAAATATACAATGAAGAATGGGACAGTCTCTTCTATAAATGGTGCTGAGAAAACTGGAGAACTATGCAGAAGAATGAAACTAGACTTCTATCTCTCACAATGCACAAAAATCAAAGTGGATTAAATATTCAAATCTAAAGCCTAAAACAATGAGACTACTAGAAGAAAATATTGTAGAAACACTCCAGGACATTTGTCTGAACAAAGGTTTTCTGTGTAAGACCTCAAAAGCATAGGAAACCAAAGCAAAGATAGATGAAATGGAATTACATTAAACTAAAAAGCCACGGTACAACAAAGTAAATAAACACTACTCTTTTAATTAAACCCCAAAAGTGGGATAACATTTTTGCAAACTAATCCTTTTTTTTTTTTTTTTTTTGAGTTGGAGTCTCACTCTGTCACCCAGACTGGAGTGCAGTGGCCACTCCCGGCCACCTCAGCCTCTACCTGCTGGGCTCCGGCAATCCTTCCGCCTCAGCCTTCCAAGTAGCTGGAACTACAGGTGCGCGCTACCATACTCGGCTAATTTTTTTGATTTATTGTAGAGATGAGGTCTCACCAAGTTATCCAGGAGGGTCCCGAACCTGCAGGCTCAGGCAATCCACTCACCTCAGCCTCCCAAACCGTGGGATTACAGGCTGAGCCACCAAGCCCGGCTCAAACTACTCCTTTGACAAGGGGTTAATAACCCGAATATATAAGGAGCTCAAACAACATAAAAAATAAAAAACAATAAATAATTCAGTTAAAACGGGCAAAAGGTCTGAATAGACAATTCTTAAAAGAAGACATACAAATGGCCAATATGTATATGAAAACAAAAAATCTTCAACATCATTAATCTTCAGAGAAGTCAAAACCATAATGAGATATCATCTCACTCCAATCAGGTTAGCTTTTATCAAAAAGACAGGAAATAATATACTAGTGAGGATGCAGAGAAGAGGGATCCCTCATACACTATTGGAGAAAATGTAAATTAGTACAATTGCCATGGAGACCATTATAGAGAGTCCTCAAGAAACTAAAAATAGAACCACCATGTGATCCAGCAAGACCACTACTGAGTATGTATTTTAAAAGAGAGGAAATCAATGTGTCAAAAAGATATCTGCATGTTTATTGTAGCACTATTCACAATAGCCAAAATATGGAATCAACCTAAGTGTCCATCAATAGATGAATGGCTAAAGAAAATGTGGTATATATACACAATGGCATATTACTCAACCAGAAAAATAAATGAAATCCTTCATTTGCAGCAACATGGATGAAACTGGAGGACATTATGTTAAGTAAACTCAACCAAGCAGAGAAAGACAAATATCACATGTTCTCATATGTGAAAGTTAAAAAAAAAAACCTTCATAGATAGATAGATCTCATAAAGATGAGAGTAGATTGATGATTAACAGAGACCAGGAATAATAAAGGGGAAGGAAAGATGAGAGGTCCAAAAATATGATTTGATAGAAGAATTAAGCCTTAGTGTTAGATAGATTAGTAGGGCGACTATTGTATACAATAATCTATTGTATATTTCAAAATAGCTGGAAGAGAATAATTGAATGGTTCTAGAATAAAGAAAATAAAAATTAAGTGATGAATATTCCAAGTATGTTGACTTGATCTTTCCAAATTATATAAATGTATTAAATTATCAAATAGACTCTGAAACTATGTACGTCTGTTATGCATCAATTTAAAAAAATTAATACAAGCATATATAATTTGATATAGTGAACATCAAATTAACATTGATGCGTCTTTGGTTATGGCTTACAAGTATAAGTTCATTTTTGGACACCAGTATTCTCTCAATAAGTGTATAATAATAATCTATAATCAGGTATTTGTGTTGCTTGTGTACACTGGGTTTCTTAGTTGTTTTCTTTGAATGTTGCAATAGTATTTTAAATTTCTTGTTATTTTCTTCATTATGCAATTATCTGTATATATGGCTTTACTGCTTTCTTGAATATGTTTAAAAATGTGGAATCCCTTCTTTTATGTTTCTATACTCACCCATATGCGTTTTCCTAAGCTTTCATCTTTATGCTGTATAGAGGATGCACCCTTCCAGAGTCATCTGCCTGTTGCTAGTCTCAGGGCAAATCTTGTACATAGGTCTAGGTGGAAGTACTTTCAGTCATCACACACCGTGTTCATCCATGGCTTCAGGTGATGTGTATCTACTTTCTAATTCCAGCTCTGCTACAGCTAGCTGTTCTATAGTCAGTAATTTAGTCCTTAGATGGAGTGATTGCACAGTGGGGGTTCACATTTATTCTACTCATAAAATCCCATCTTTTCTGCAAGAAAGGACTGACTTCCTAGAAAATGAAAAAAAAAAAAAAAAAAGAACAATCATCCTTCTTTTAAAAAATGCATTTTCTTTCTTTGGGTTACTTCTTTAAAAAAAAAAAAAAATTAGAGCAATATGCTCCATGCAAGAGACAATTCTTAAAGGCTGTTATATGAATATTGACAAATTTTACTTTTTAGTGCCTGCAACTGTGTTGTGATTATATTTTGGCATTCAGCTTTAGTTTGATGTGCATGCACTACAGAATCACAGTGGAGAGGTATTATTTTCCCCTTTTATATATAAGAATACTAAAAAGCTAAGTATGTTTCACAAGGAACAGAAAGGTCCAGAAAGACTAAGTATATTTCACAAACAACAAGTCTTTTAAATGACAAAGAGGTGATTAGATCATAAGAGTTCTGACTTTTGCTAATGCTCTGATTTATCTTACTACCAAAATAATTATGGGTTATTGAGTACTACATTTTGTATCCCTAAAAGATCTTATTTACTTTTGCTTATAACGCTTGGTGTGAAGAACTCACATAGTTAGAAAGCAAATTCCTACCTGATGGTTATCAATTCCTTGGTGAATATTATAGCCCTGGTGACAGATATCTGACTTAATGAAGACTTGGCAAATTCAAGCGAAATCTGTGCTGTTTTCTCAGAGTTTATTAGAAATGGGATGGAGAAACTGCAGGGATCATATTTGTCGTTTCCCCATCTACCCCACTAAATTTATAGCGGTATAGACAGTGCTCCCAGAATGCCCAACAATGTGATTTAGTGATTGTAAAAGCTCTGTCAGAAAATTCCGAGACTTAGTTATACATGATTGTTACCAATACTACTTTAGTTTATCTATATTTGCAAGAGTGGAGGAACAGGAGAGGTAAATAGCTGAATTTAAACATGGTCTATATTCATGGAATTTGGATTTCTGAAAAGTAACTTCATAAACTGAAATACTCAATTTGGTTCTGGGTTGGAATAAAATATAGCCCAGAATATTAAAGACAGTCCTATTTCTCCTGAAACAAACTGATTATATCAAGAGGACTTCAAACTGAATGTGAGACTGATTATTAGAAAAATAGTGTCTGTCATGAAAAGAAAAATAGCAATTTAGAAATGAAACATGTCAAGTAATTAGTCAAGGGACAGGAAAGAGTATCGAATACCTCAGGGAATGGAAACTAAGCAAAGTGAATCTCATGTTTTAATGTGTGTGATTTCTATTTATTACCAAGATTTGAAGAGACGGGATACAAGATTGGAATAGATTAGTGGAAATATATGTCCTATTTAGGAGAAATAGACCAGTTATGAGTGGGGGTAGAGTGGATACTCAGCTCCTTAGAACTCTGAGTACCTGTAAAGTGAAAGTAGAGTGGAGATAAACGTTTGGGTGATAATGGAGATGAATAGTGTCTTTCTAGGACATAATAGCTTTCCTCCTGTATTCAAAAGACTACTGGGTAAAAGGGGAATTATCTGAATTTTAAATAATGCCAAGAATTATATCACTTCAATGAGGAGGCATTTTATTTAGAGAAAATCATCTCAATAAAAGAAAGACTTTGTTCTAACAGAGTTACTCAAAACCAAATGAACTGGGTTTCCTGTTACTAAAAGTTTTAAATAGAAGTTGGGTGATGAAATTATATAAGATCAGTAGAAATAATTGAAGTAAGGGCCATGTGATTAGATTAAAAGGATTTAAAGCCTTTTCCAGACTCGAGGTTCTAGAATTCTGTGATACATGAATTCACTTTCACCATGCTAGTTAAAATGTATTAAAGTTGTCATTGTAATAGTGTCATTTATGGAGCATATCTAGTTTTATATCAGAAACAGAGGCACTGTTGCTTCTGGAACCACAAAACTATCCTGCTGCTACCCATTAAAGAGCCTTTAAAGAGTATGGTTTTGACAAGTGCAGATTCTGAGCTCTGTGTTGAATGCTCCTTCCCAAACATGCAATGGAAAGATTTTTCTATTTCCACCTTTCAGATGTGATGTAGAGAAAAAATTACTTGTAAAATATTGTCCCCAGTTTTACTTATAACCTTCACAATTTTGTGAAAAATAATTCTCGTCACTATTCTTCTTGTCTTGAGGCAGCTTTGTGCAACAACTCTTGCTACCAAAGCAGAAATTGCTATGAAAATATTTCATTCCATATTTGGTCAGAGGCTGCAGGTAATGAAATCTGTATCCTGCCTCTGTTGACCTAGAATATATTGTCAAGTTAATCCTCCTAAGACTTGAACTCAGCATCACACTCACATAATTTGGGTACCACATCCCTCTTTAAAGTCAGAAAAAGATACACTGAAACATTTTGCAATTCAGGATTTTTACTTACTCAGTTCAGAGGTCAAAAGAAGGTAGAGAAGCAGAAGCCATCACAAGGAAGCTTTCCACTGGAAGAAGGCACATCTCCATTTATTACTATTGAGATTTGGAAATCCTTTAGCAAAATGGAAAAGACAGGAGTGAGACTGAGACCTTGTCCTGAGAATCATTTACCAATACCTGGGAATGACTGATTATGCAAAGCACAAATATTAAAACAATAAAGTTCAATACGTAAGTGCAAGTCTATGACAGAAATTGTTATCAATTCTTTAACATGCTTTCTGCCCTCTTCCTACAACAAACCAAATCTTCCTCATGCCTCCAGTGTTACCATTCTAAAATTAATATATGATTACCCCTCCAATCCTCCTAAATTGATTGAATTTCTCCTCATAGCTGATAGATTAAAACTCTTTAAGACTGCAGGAAAGGCCTTGTATTATTTGACTATCGTTTATCTATTTAGACTAATTTTTGTATTACTCTTCTAGAATAAAAAATACTTAGAAATTTCTGAATGTACCATGATTTCCAATGCTGAGCACTCATCCTTTGCATCTCCTGTTTTTACATTGTGAACAACTGCTTATATGTATAGATTTTTTTCAAATGTGTTCATGTTTCTTAAAGCTTCATGAATACCTTCCAAGTCTTAGGAAGCAATTACATTCTTTCCTGTCTTATCACTGTATCCTATATATTCATGTACTTAAATACTTGTGAAAATATTATAATTAACTGGTTATATATTTTTGTAACCAATTAAACCATGGAGTTCTTGAGGGCAGAGTTTATTTCAATTATCTTTATATCCCTGGAACCGAGAACATTTTGTGAATTTTAAATTGTTTTTTATATTATTCATTTTCTAAAGAAATTTTTAAGATTTGCAAATATGTGGGGTTTTTTTGGAGAAATAATTAAGGTTAAGGATAACTAAGGATAGGTAAAATAAGATAAAGCCAGGAGTCAAGGTAATATATAAAATGCATGTAACTGCCTTAATTCATTTTACTAAATGTTGGCTATATAAATGATCATTAATTAATAAAAAATATAACATATATTTTTCTAAATTGACAGAGGAGTGCTTCAACTCTAGGCCAAAGTATTGTAGCAGCCAACAAAAAGGAGATTTAGTCTGCTATGTGATTCCCATTGTCATTAAAAGAAATCATCTCAAGTTGGTCAGTAGCAATACGACTCCTACTAGTAAGACCTGAAAGCATTTTACCTCTGGGTCCATATTATACTCTTATGTATATTATATTTTACTCTTATATAATGTAATATATAATCTATTGAGTAGTATCTGCAAGAGCAACCTTTCAATACTACAGATAGGGTCATGCCTTGTAACTTTCCTTATTGTAGGGCAGAACAACAATAGTACCAGTAATTCAGTAAAAGCAATTCTAGGCTGGGGAAGGGGAGTTGGAAAAAGTGATCCTTCAATGTCCAGCCTTCTCACCCTCACAATTTAATCCAAAGAAAGTGTAAATTTTGTGGTGTATACTTTATATCCTTTATATCTTTTGTATTCCTATTGACTATTTTGAAAATAGTGACTATTCTAGACTAATTGAATCAATTCATGAATTTAAAAATATAATAATCTAATTATAACATAGAATAGGTTGGAAGAGACCCAAGCAATGCAGGGACAAGACTGAGTTTAAAGAAGGCCTGGAGTTTATGGCAAATACACACACACACACACACACATACCACTATACATGAGTGTGTGTATATAAAAATATATTCTCAATAAAGTGGCTTCTTCTTCCTATGGACCATGTGAACACAGGGTAAGAAACAGAAAAGAGATGTGTAAATGGAGAGCTCTTCCTCTGGGGTTTTGAGACAAAGGCCTGGATCCTGGTATGAATCGAAATGAAGCATCTCTAGAGCTTTGTGAAAAGCAAGGGAAGCTCTAGGTCTTCATATTGTAGGCACAGAGAGATGGTAATTTTAAACTCTGTAAGAAGGTAGGATTGAGGCTTTTAATAAATAATATTTTTCTGTAAGAACTGGATTCAGGCAGGAAATGAAATCTAACTTAAAGACATTTGTTATCTATGGATATACCAAAGGATAAAGAACAGGGTAGGCCCGGCATGGTGTCTCACACCTATAATCCCACCACTTTGGGAGGCTGAGGTGAGAGAATTGCCTGAGCCCACAGGCTCAAGGCCAGCTTGGGCAACTTGGCAAGACCTCATCTCTACAATAAGTCAAAAACTTAGCCGGGCATGGTGGTGCGTGCCTGTGGTTTCAGGTACTTGGAAGGCTGAAGCGGAAGGATCACCTGAGCCCAGCAGATCAAGGATGTGCTGGCCATGAACGTGCCACTACACTCCATCCTGGGCAACAGAGTGAGACTCTGACTCAAAAAAAAAAAAAAAGAACTAGGTAAAGCAGAGATCCACAAAACTGTGAGAACTTGAGAACAGACAACAAACATGAAAAATTATTCAAATACATAATAATTTAATAGGGATAATTGCTACTGATAAAAGCAAGTTAAGAAAGGGGCATAGTGTTAGGGGTGAGATGGCAATTTAGATAGGCCTGTCTGGTGTGCCTTTCTGAAAGGTCTTAAAGAAGGGGAGGGGTCCATTCATTGATCTTCCAGGAAAAAACATTCCAGGAAGAAAGAGTAGCAAACACAAAGGACTTGTGTGGCTAGAACAGAGAGGGCAGGGATGTGTAGTAGGAGAAAATGTCAGAGAGGAAATAGGTAGATGCTGGGCAGATTGTGCAGGGCCTCATTTCCTAGTTAGAGTTTTAGCTTTTAGTCTGGGAGATGAGAATCCATTAGAGAGTTTTGAACAGGAGGGTGGCGCAAGCAGTGTATCCTTCAGGCTTCTATTGAAAATAGATTGTATGCCAGGAGCAATGGCTCACACCTGTCATCCCAAAACTTTGGGAGGCAGAGGTGAGGGGATTGCCTGAGCCCAGGGTTCGAGACCAGTCTGGGCAACTTGGCAAGACCTCGTCTCTACAATAAATCAAAGAAATTAGCCAGGCGTAGTGGCGCACACCTGTAGTTCCAGCTATTTGGAAGGCTGAGGCAGAAGGCTCGCCTCAGCCCAGCAGGTTGAGGCTGTGGAGGCCATGAAAAAATCAAACAGATTCTGAAAGGATGATAAGGGTATAAGAAGGAATAGCAGTTTGGAGGCTTCTGGTATAATTTAGACTTAAGGTTTAGAATTTGGTCTACTAACATGATTATATTAAGTACCCTATTGTGATGATCCAAAAACAGTGAATTTGACTTTTTACTAGTAATAGTTCTGCAACTTACTTTACGGGAGCTAATTTTTTATCTACTGAATTTATTTATGTCATGCATCTATCCAAAATTTAGAAGTGATTAGAGATATGCTATTTTCCTGAGTCATAGGATAATATTCTTTAGTGTGGTCTGAAATTTTATATTATAATAATTCATACGGAGTTCAAAATGAAATAACGGACTATGCCAGGAACTAAAGCTTCTTTAAGAAAATAAATATTCAAATTAAATACCCAGTTAGAAAATGGGGAACAGGATCCCTTTGTCTACATTTTTTTTGTATTTATAAAACCTGAAGAAATATTTGAATTAGCATTAAAAGCAAGAGTTTAGGGATTATGTCACATTCACAATTGTGTTTCATTTATTGATTTATTGATTCAACAGCTAATTATTGAGAATTCCTTTGTGCCAAGCACCATGCTAGGCATTTTGGGTAGAGTAACAAATTTTTAAAAAGTTCCTACCCTCACATATATTATATTCTATTGGCAGGGAGAGAGACAATAAATAAGTAGTATATAGTTTCTTAGATGGTGATAAGTACTATGGAGAAAAATAAATCAACGGAGAACAGGGATGGGACAAAAAGTTGGAGAGATTCAATTGTAAAGGAATCATCAGAGATACCCTTTGTGTTAAGGTGAAGTTGGAGAAAAGGTCTAATTAAAATCCTGAAGCAAGCCATGGGAATATCCTAGTACCAGAGGCAGTGTGTGCATAAGTGTCCTAAGGGGAGTGTGCTTGCTGTGTTTGACAAACACAGGGGAATATTGGGCTGAGTTACCTAGCACATTGTCTAGAGCATTGTCATCATTTGTAAGATGAATGAATGAAGACCCTATGTCTTAAAATCCCTTAGCACTTAGGCTAAATTTCAAATACCTTTCCAGCAAGGCATATGTGGTTTACATTTCCTACTTGTCAGGCCTCCATTTCTTTTCTTTTTTTAAAATGTATTATAAAGATGTGGGGTACAATTCAGGGTTAGGTATACAAACATTGATTATGCAGGTGCCCTTGTTGATGAGGTATGCCCCTTCCTCTCCTAGCAGTTTCACTCAACTGCCAATTCCATCCTCCCTCCCCTGACAGTGTATATATGACAAAGCCCTAATATCTAGGATCTACAAGGACCTCAAATGTGCCGAAAGAAAACAAAAAACAGCCCCGTTGAAAAGTGGGCAAAAGACATGAATAGACATTTCTCAAAGGAAGATATGTGGGCAGCCAACAGACACATGAAAATGTCCTCAGTCTCACTCATCATCAGAGAAATGCAAATCAAAACAACATTGAGATACCACCTAACTTCTGTAAGAATGGGCATCATTATTAAAACAAACAACAACAGATCTGGCGAGGATGCGGACAAAAGGGAACACTTCTACACTGCTGGTGGGAATGCAAACTAGTACAGCCTCTTTGGAAGACAGTGTGGCGGTATCTGAAAGAACTAGAAATTGGCCTTCCATTTCTCCATCTCCACTCTTCCACACTCTATCTCCCTCTTCCCTGCCACACTCATCCTCAATTTCTTGAGCGTCACACCCCTCTCAGTAGCATTTCTATACACCAATCACAAACTAGATGGAAAAAAAAATCAAGAAAACAATTCCATTTGCAACTATACAATAAATAAATAACCAAATACTTAGGAATCAATTTAACCAAGGAGGTAAGAGATCTCTACAATAAAAACTCAAAGCACTGATGAAAAAAGCTGAAGCAGACACAAAAAATGGAAAGACAGTTTGTTTTTGAAGTAGAAGATGTAATATTGTTCAAATGACAATAATACCGCAATCTACAGATTCAGTGCAATTCTTGTTATTTAAAAAAATTAACATTCTTCACAGAAATAGAAAACAATGAATTAAAAAAAGCCTGAATAGACAAAGTAATACTGACCAAAGGGAGCAAAGCTGGAGGCATCACACTACCTGACTTCAAAATATACTACAAACCTATAGTAACCATATCAGTGTGGTATTTGTATAAAAGCAGACACATAGCCCAAATGAAACAGAAAAGAGAACCCAGAAATAAATCTGCATATTTATAGCCAAGTGATTATTGACAAAGGCACCAAGAACATACACTGGGGAAATGACACCTTCTTCGATAAATGGTGCTGGGGAAACTGGGTGATATACACTTTCTTAGATGATGATAAGTGCTACAGAGAAAAGTAAAACAGTGAAGGAGAACATAGAGGGGCAAAAAATTGGGGAGTCATCAGAGATACTCTCCAAGATAAGGTGAAGTTGGAGAAAAGTTCTAACTAAACTCATGGAGCAAACTATGAGCATATCTTAGTACCAGAGTGTGCATAGATGACCTGAGGGGAATATACTTGCTGTGACTGAGAAACACAGGGGGATGCAGAAGAATGAGATTAGACCCCTATCTCTCACCACATATAAAAATCAACTCCAAATAGATTAGATCTTAAATGTAAGACTCAAAACTACTAGAAGATAGCATAGGGGAAGCACTTTAGACAGCATACTCTAAACACTTTAGAGTAGGAGTCCCCAACCCCCAGGCCACAGACCACTGCAAGTAGGCTGCATGCAGGTGAACTTGGGCCTTCAACTGGTCATCACTTCCCCTTGTTTAGGAGCTCTTTGTGTTGTGACATGCCCCTTCTACCCACCTCCCCTCTCGCCTTCCTCCTTTGTGCTAATGTGATTAATGTTCAGGTCCCACTTATGAGTAAGAGCATGCGGGATTCAGTTCTTTGTTTCTGTGACAGATCACTATGTATGATGGTCTCCAATTTCATCCAGTTTGCTGCGAAGTCCATGATTTTGTTCTTCTTTATGGCTATGTAGTACTCCATGTATATACACTACTTTTTCTGTATCCAGTCCACTTTCCATGGGCAGTAGGGGTGGTTCTGTATTTTGGCTATTGTGAATAGTTCAGCTATAAACATGCACGTGCAGGTGTCTTTTTTAGAGAACAATTTATATTCCTCTGGGTGTGTTTCCAGGAAAGGAATTGCTGGATCATATGAACGGTTAATTTTTAATTCTTTTAGGTATTGCTGCACTGCTTTCCATAGAGGTTGAGCTAACTTGCACTCTCAACAATGGTGTAGAAGTGTTCCCTTTTCTCTACACCCACACCAGCATCTGTTGTTATTTCAGTCATGATCTGACAGGAGGCAGAGCTCAGGCAGTAATATGAGCAGTGGGGAGGGGCTGTAAATTTATTTCATTAATAAACCATCTGTTTTTACAGCCATTCCCCATCACTCACATTTCTGCCTGAGCTCTGCCTCCTCTCAAATCAGCACTGAAAAACCTGCTTCCATTTCCAACATCCTATCTTTGTGAAGTAGGGTTTTCTGCAGTGACAGCAACCGAAATGAGATTACGGAGTAGTCTGGACATAAGCAACACACTTGTCTCCCATCACTCCCAGAGGGGACCATCTAGTTGCAGGGAAACAAACTCAGGGCTCCCACTGATTCTGCATTACGGTGAGTTGTGTAATTATTTCATTATATAGTACAGGGTAATAATAATAGAAATAAAGTGCAAAAGAAATATTTTAAATTGTTAAATAAATATTTGTGGACACTTTATCTGAAAAGGGATTAATATTCAGAATATACAAGGAACTCAAGCAACTGAACAGCAAAAAAAAAAAAAATCCCACTAAAAAGTAGGCAGTGGATCTAAATAGATATTTATCGAAAGAAAACATACAAATAGCTAACAGATATATGAAAAAATTCTGAACATTACTAATAATCAGGAAATGCAAATCAAAACCACAATGAGATATTATCTCACCCTACTTAAAATGGCTGTTATCAAAAAGACAGAAAATAACAAATAATGGTAAGAATGCAGAGAAAAGGGAACCCATATACACTGTTGTTGGGAATGTAAATCAGTGCAGCCATTATGGAAAACAGTATGGAAGTTACTCAAAAAACTAAAAAGAGAAATACCATATGAAAAAGCAATTCCACTACTGTGTATTTATCCAAAGGAAAGGAAATTAGCATATCCCATGTTTATTGTAGCACTATTCACAGTAACCAAGGTATGGAATCAACCTAAATGTCCATCATTAGACAAATGGATAAAAAAAGTCTGCTGTGTATACACATGGAATACTATTTAAACTGGTATTTTTCTTTTTTTTGAGTTGGAGTCTCACTCTATTGCCCACCCTGGAGGACAGTGGCACGCTCATGATCACCATAGCCTTGACCTGCTAGGTTCAGGTGGTCCTCCTGCCTCAGCCTTCCAAGTAGCTGGAACTACAGGCATGCACCACCATGCCCAGATAATTTTATTTATTTATTTATTTATTTATTTATTTATTTATTTATCTATCTATTTATCTATTTATTTATTTAATTTAGAGATGAGGTCTCACCAAGTTGCCCAGGCTGGTCTCGAACCCGTGGGCTCAGGCAATCCTCTTGCCTTGGCCTCCCAAAGTGCTGGGAGGTGTGAGCCAAGGTACCCGGTCTTGGAATACTATTTAGCTATAAAAAAAAGAATGGAATCCTGTCATATGCAGCAGCATATGAACTTGGAGGACTTTATGTTAAATGAAATAAGTCAGGTATAGAGAGACAAATACTTCCATGTTCTCATTCATATGTGGCAACTAAAAAATACTGAGCTCATGGAAGTAAAGAGTAAAACTATAGTTATTAGGTAAGGTAGGAGGTAGGAATAATAGGAAGAGAATTGTTAAAGGATACAACATTACAGCTAGATAGGAATAAAAAGTTCTAGTGTTCTATAGCCCTGTAGAATAAATATAGGTACCGATAATTTGTTGCATAGTTTCAGAGAGCTAGAAGAGAAGATTTTGATTGCTCCCAGCACAAAGAAATGCTAAATGTTTAAGGAAATGGATATATGCTAATTACCTGGATTGAATCATTACACATCACATACATGTATCAAAATATAACTATATCTCATAAATGTGTACAATTATTACCTGTCAACTAACGATAAAAGGAAAAAAAATGCAGTTGAAGGTGTTTAAGCATATGGCCAAGTTGACCTTGGAGGTCTATGCAATGCAATCATACAAGATAGGGCGGTGGTTCTGGTGCGAGGCATGGAAGGCCTTAGTCTGGAGGTTACTCCTTTTCTGTGTTACACTGCACACCATTTTCCTTTTGAACTCAACCCACCCTGTTGTTCAGGGCATTTAAGGGAGACTTCCAGAGTCCCTTTGTGAGAAACTCAATGCAAAGTTACAACTATTCCTAGGTCTTTCTTGACCATCAAGCAAATGTTTTTCAGTTTTCTATATTTCTTTACTTTCTTGAGTTCAGTCTTCCTGTATAATTACATAATTCCTGAACTTCTCTGAGCTATTTAGGCAGTGCCTGTTTTCTCCTTCATTCTCACAGCTACCTCTCTTGGTTTACTAGAGTCTGTAATAGCTGCACACAATGCTGTCTTCTCATTCCTTTTATGTGTGATTCTCAGATTTCTGCACAGAAGAAGGGCATAGTATTTGGGAGTGAAGGCAAGAGTGCTTTGACATGGGAACCCTTTGCTCCAGAAAACCAAGACCATTCTCTTTGTGGATTTGTGTTTCCTATGCTGTGTCCCAGTGTCCTCATCTTTCACCCTCAGCCCTCCAGCAGCCAGCAGCTCCATATCAAGGTTAAGGGTTTAAAGAAACATGCATGAAAGCAACCCTTTTATTTCTTTTTTCTTTTCTTTTTGTTTTTTTGAAGTTCTCATAATTTTAATGGTCAATAGCTTCTGGTTGGCTCTGGATGGTACAGTTAAACAATATACTTAGCCGGCTCGGTGGCTCAGCCTGTAATCCCGCACCTTGGGAGGCCGAGGTGAGTGGACTGCCTGAGCCCGCGGTTCGAGACCCGCCCGGGCAACCTGACGAGACCTCATCTCTACAATAAATAAAAAAATCAGCCGGGCGTGGTAGCACATGTCTGTAATTCTGGCTACTTGGAAAGCTGAGGCGGAAGGATCGCTGGAGCCCAGCAGGTCGAGGCTGCGGTGGCCGGGAGCGGCCACTGCACTCTAGTCTGGGCGACAGAGTGAGACTTGAACTCAAAAAAAAACCCCAACAATATACTTAAAGAGCGCGTTTGCTTCCATCAGCATTCCACTGCCCAGTTCCATTTCCACAGCCTCAGACCCCCTTCTTGGGTTATGAAAATTCACATCTTAGTGTAATGAGCTGAAAAAACCCTTGGGACACTCGTGATCTGTATGTTTGGTTTTTTTTTTTTTTAATAGCAAGTATTAAACCAAGCATTTTCCCAGGTTCCCCTGCCTCACAGAGCAAAAAATGTTACTGTGGCAACCTGAATATTCTATTGTCTCTTGTGGGCTGGGTGGTTTTGCTTCTCTCCCATTCTACTGAAATCATACGGCGTAGAGGTCGTAAATCTTCTTTACACAGTACACCAGGGCAGCCAGTCCTATTGTGTTGTGTAGTCTCTTTCTGGGCAGCTCGTCCTTCCGGACCAGCACCACTGTGGGGGAGGAGGTGAGTGTGTGCAGAGGCAGGTGGGACAGTTTATAGGCATTATAACTCCACTTGATACTTGTAGCAAGGGTCAAACTGCCAGGAGATTCCATAGGAGGGTGCAGCAGGCCAGGCTTAGCACACCAGTGGGCAGAGAGATGTAGTGGGAATAATCTAAGGGCAGCGCCAACCAGGTGAAGAGGCAGGCGGTGCCCGCCAGCACGGCCGTCTCGTGTAGGCAGTTGCGCACAGACGTTCAGCGAGACGTCTCATCGCCGGTGCAGGTGGTCTCAATCACAATGTTCTTGTACTACTGGGCTTCCAGGGTCTGCTCCAGCTCGTACTCAAACTGGTCTTGGACGTTCTCGCCATTGCAGATCTCGTGCATGATGTAGCAATTATGGCGGACAAGCTCACCCTCTCTGGGGCGCTGCCGCCGCTGCTGCCTAGGCCAAGACGCCTCCTTCCCCATCTTGGAGACTGCCCTTTTATGTCAACTCTTTAAGTTTGAGAGGGGCTCTCACAAAATGTGCACTAAATGTATCTCAAATATATCTTAATATTTTTCAAGTAATCTAAATTCTAAGTGAATTTTTCTAACAATCATTTTATAAGCTCAGTAAAACTAAAATGATATCTTTTACCCATGCAAAGACAGTGCAAGAAGATATTGTAATTTAATTAAATTAGATTTTGGTTATATTTTATTCTGCTGCATGAAATTAATACATACATATTGTATGGTAACTGAGAACATTGTAACTGATAGTCTTTTTATAAATTCAAATAGTCCTATTGAGTAGACAGACACAGGTAAATGGGATTACAATAGAACAGCAGTAATTTATTTCATTCCACTACTTATGGAAATAGAGATAAGCAATTCTAATTTAACTAGACATAACAAGAAAATATCTTTTAGAAAATAATCTTAAGTTTGAAGGATACCTAGAATTTAAAATGTGCTTTTGTAAGTTCTCTTACTAGATCTTCAAAACAACCTTTACAGGTATAGCAAGCATAATTGATCATCCATATTTCCAAATAAAGACAGTGAGTTTCATAGATGTTAAGTATATTAAATGACCAGTGCAAGATTCCCCAGGTTGTTTAGCAGAGCCAGAATAAGAAGCCAACCAAGTCTTCTTCCTTCTACGTTTTTGCTCCACCCTTCTTTAATGAAAAACTTTAGCAAATTGTAAAAAAAAGTAATAAACATCAGTCTGGAGGCTGTAAAATATTTAGTTCTCAAAACGAAAGTCATTTTTAATAGCAATAAACTCGTATTTCTGCAGTTAAGTACTAAGTCTGAAAAATACCAATATGTCCCATTAAAAACTTGCAAAAGAAGTGTCTATTCATATGTTTTTGCCCACTTTTTAATAAGGCTGTTTTTTGTGTGTTTTTTTTCTTTCAGTGCATTTGAGTACTTTGTAGATCCTGGGTGTTAGACCTTTGTCAGATATATAGTTAGCGAATATTTCTCCCCATTCTGTGGGCTGTCTCCCCGCTCTCTTTTTGGTTTCTTTTGCTTTGCAGAAGCTTTTTGGTTTAATGAGGTCCCACTTGTCTAACTTATGTCTTATGGCATGGGCATCTGGGGTTTCGATCAGAAATTGGTTGCCTATTCCAATTTCCATAAGGGTGTCTCCTGCGTTTTCTTATAGTTTGAGGTTTTACAGTTAGGTATTTGATCCATTTAGAGTTGAGTTTTGTGTTTGGTGACAGGAAGGGGTCCTATTTCAATCTTCTGCATGTGGTCAGACAGTTTGCCCAGCATCGTTTATGAGCAGCTAACAGATACATTAAAAAAAAAAAAAAGCTCAACCTCACTAACCGTCAAAGAATTGCAAATTAAAGCCACACTGAGATATCACCTAACTTCAGTTAAGATGGCCATCATCAATAACTCAAAAAACAACAGGTGCTGGAGAGGATGCAGGGAAAAGGGAATGCTTTTAAACCGTCAGTGGGAGTGTAAACTAGGACAACCTCTGTAGAAAACAGTGTGGCAATTACTAAAAGATCTAAAAATCGACCTTCCATACAACCTCATAATCCCCTTCTGGAAATATACCCCGAGGAACTCAAATCATTCTATAAAAAAGATACCTGCACATGTGTGTTTATTGCAACATTATTCACAATAGCAAAAACATGGAGCCAACTGTGCTGCCATCAAAAGTGGACTGGAGGGAAAAAAATGTAGTGCATATACATAGTGAAATATTATGCAGCAAAAAAGAAGGACAAAACGAAGGACTTCACAGTAAGTTAGATGGATTTAGATTCTTTAATACTCAGTGATCTATCACAGAAACAAAGAACTGGGTATCACATGTTCTCACTCAAAATGGACCCTGAACATATATCATAATACTGTAAGAAAGGGATTGGCAGTAGCATGAAACTGCCAGGGGGCTGGGAGATGCACATAATATTAATAAGAGTGCTTGATCTCAAACCAGACAAAGTGGGGACCAAAGGCAAACCCAAATTTTGCCTGTATGATGACCACTCATCTACCTAATCCTGAATTGTACCCCTTATCTTTAAAATAAATTTCTAAAAATATGAAAAAGGTAGAGTGAAGTAATTACAGATAGTATAATGTGTTTCTAAACATAATAGATACTTAATGTTTTTTATTTGCAAACTATAAATTGGTTTGACCCAAACTTGATATGATTTTTGTATGGTTTATTTGTGTGTGGTTTATAAACTGCAAAAATAATTTTCAGAGCAATTAGTGCCAAACAAAAGGTATGGTATAAAGCACTATTAGCAAAAAAAATATATATATCTATATGTGTGTGTATATATATATATATACATATATATATATATGTATATATTTCTCCATAGGAAGAAAGGATAGGGTTGGAAGGCATAAAGGAGGAAACCTCCACACACGGATGGAATTAACAGTGAAGTTAGAAAATAGCAAAGAACAATTGAGTAGCATTGAAGAATGAGGAACAGTTAGCAAGAAAGACTATGATGAGAAGGTTTAATAAATGATTAAAAGAGTTATCCATGGAGGAATGGACACAATTTAAATACGCATTTAGCACATACAAATGTATAATCAATATGCAACATACTGCTTTGAATCCTGTATGCTGATAAAATAATTACCAATCCCTGCAGACTCATAATGTTTAGCTAGATTACTGTATAAACCTTATTTTCCTGACAATTTGCAATGGTTTTAGTGAGAGTAATAGTATGGAAATACTTTACAATTAGTAATAATTTCTTTTCCTAACTTTTTCTTCTTTGCTGCAAAAAGATTTATTAAAATACATTAGACACCAGTTAATAAAATGTGCACTTGAATAATGTTTTTAGTTTTATTCTAAAAAAGAAATGAGATTGATGTATATTTGTAGACGCTATGAATAGTTGTGTGTATATATATATATGCATATATATATATTCTGATAAAACAATGAAAACCAATGAAATCAACGTCTTTAGCTTTTTTAATGGTACTTTTTCCCTTTTTCTGGCATAAATCTATATTTAATTTTATTATGAAATATTTGCTATATGAAATAGTTATGGAATAAGTAAAGCATAAAAAATAAATCAAATATCTGAAAAATTCAGCCTATAGCTAAAACAAAATGATTGTGATCAATTGAATTATTATTCAAAATATTTCTTCCTCACTACTCCAGTCCCTAGAAATAGCATACTCTTCCACCCCTAGACTTCCTATTGGTTCATACAACTTGTTTTGAACAATGAGATATTAGCTGATATCAAGCAAGCAAATGCTTGGCATATGCACCCATGGTGTGACTTGCTCACCTGTGTTTCCAGTGTTAAAAACCACCATTCAGACTCAGCCGCAGAAGGCGCTTGCTGTAGAACCAAGTTGCTCCCGCAGATCTATATGGGACAGCCAAAGTGCCCCAACTACCACCGCCTGAAGCTCACCTACAAACCATGAGCAAGAATAAACTAACTGTTGTTTTAAGCAACTGAAATTGAAGTTTGTTACACAGCAATAGCTCATCAATAGATATAATTACTTATGAGATAGAAATTACCTCCTTGACCCAAGCCCCTACTCAGCACCTAGAGATAATCATCCTGGATATTTTGAATGTTATTACCTATTTTTCTAAATTGCATTTTATGTGTGTGTATTCACAAATATAATGATACATGTATATTATATATTTGAATATATATGATTTTTACTTCATTAAAATATACCCTAATGTATGTAGTAATCTGAATCTCATTTTTTTGTTCAACATAATGTTTCTACAGTTTGTCTACATCGTTATATACTGGTATAGTTTATTCATTTTCACTGCTGTATAATATGTATTGTGTAACTTTCCCATATTTTATTTATTCATGTATGCTACTGTCATGTTATTTGGATGATATACTAATTTTGGTAATGCAAGAAATCTTCAGTAAACATTCTGTATATTTGTATTATATTGGAGACACATGAAAAAGTTTCTCTAGGGTATCAGTTCTCAAACTTTTGGTCAGGATCTGTATTCACGAAGGTTCTCTAGTGAAATAAAATCAATAGGGTGTGTGTGTTTGTGTTTGTGTGTGTGTGTAAATATACAGAGAGAGAGAGTTTGTAAAAAGAAAGAGGAGAAGAGAGAGGGGCGAGAGAGAAGAGATTTTAATGAATTGGTTCATGTGATTGTGTGGCCTGTCAAGTCTGAAATTTGCAGGACAGGTCAGCAGGCTAGAGGCCCAGGGAAGAGCTGATGCTTGATGTTGCAGCTTGATTCTGAAGGCAGTGTGCAGAAGGAATTCCTTCTTACTTGGGTGGGGGAAACTTAGTCTTTTTCTTTTAAGGCCTTCAACTGATTAAGTGAGGTCCACTCACATTATGGAGAGTTTTACTCAAAGTCTACTAATTTAAATGTTAACCTTATATAAAACATGTTCACAGAGATACATAGACTGATGCTTGACCAAATATCTGTGCACCATAACTTGGAAAGTTGAAACATAAAATTAGCTATCATAAGACCCTCTTTATAATCTTAAAAATTATTAAGTACCAAAAAGAAATTTTGTTTAGAGGTTAAAAATCTAATAATGCTTACCATATTATAAATTAAAATTTAGACATTTAACAAATATTTACTAATTTAAAATAACTGTAATAAGTTAATTACATATTAACGTAATTAGCATTTTCATGAATATCAATATATCTCAAAAAACTAACGAAGAAAATGGCATTATTTTATACTTTTGCAAAATTCTATTTAGTATCTTGTTTAATAGATTTTCAGTTGGAGGGAACTTTTTTCTTTCTTTTCTTGTTCAGCCTTAGCAGATATTTATTTATTTTATTATTCTTTTCAAAGAACCATTTTTGGTCTTTGCTGATCTCTCATTGTACTATTCAGAATTATATGCAGTATATATTTTATAACCTTAAAATATGTTTAACGCAACAATTTTAAGGCTATCTTCATTATAAGCAGATTTTTTAAAATTTTTAATACATATTTTTTATTTTAAAATTGTGGGGTACAGTTAAAGGTTAGGTATACAAATATGCATTGTGCAGGTACCCTTGTTGATGAGGTGTGCCCCCCTGTCCCCAGACAGATATTGACTACTGTTAATCCACCTCCCTTCCCTTCCCCACCCCTCCCATAGTTTTCCACCACTGTCAATCCTTTTCTTATAGTATTATGATACTTGTTCAAGGTCCACTTATGAGTGAGAACATGTGATACACAGACCTTTGTTTTTGTGAGAGATCACTCAGTATTATAAATTATAATTCCATCCAGGTTGCTGCGAAATTCATGATTTTGTTCTTTTTTATGGTTGTGTAATATTCCATTGTGTATATGTACCACTTTTTAAAAATCCAGTCCTCTTTTGATGGATAGCATGGTTGGTTCCATGATCTTGCTATTGTGAACAATGCTGCGATAAACATACATGTGCAGGTATCTTTTCTATAGAGTGATTTGAGTTCTTCAGGATATATTCCCAGTAGGGGGATTGTGGGGTCATATGGAAGGTCGATTTTTAGAGCTTTTAGGAATTGCCATGCTGCTTTCCACAGAGGCTGCACTAGTTTACACTCCCACCAACAGTGTAGAAATGTTCCCTTTTCATCACAATCTCTCCAGCATCTGTTATTTTTTGAGTTATTGATAATGGCCATTCTGACTGGAGTTAGGTGGTATCTCAGTGTAGTTTTAATTTGCATCTCCTTGATTACTAGTGAGGTTGAACATTTCTTCATGTATCTGTTGGCCGCTCATATGTCTTCTTTTGAGA
>CAUYQG010065224.1:0-45551 GCA_963574415.1 Tarsius wallacei | reverse complement strand
CACCCCTGTTGTAGCCAAGGATAATTATTTCAAAACAAGAATGTAATCCTCCTCATTTATTCTTTTAAAAAGTTTGTCTTTTTTATATCCCTGATTATACACAAAGTTTACCATGGCACATCTATTTCTATTGCAATGCTCCTTTCCCAAATAAACATCATTTCTTTTAGAGAAGCTCTCCTTGTTATTTAGGTTGAAAATGTAAAGCAATGGCATAACTGAGCATTAACAAAGAGAAGTGGTTTTTCTCTTTGTTATAAAAAAGGGGAGCCTTATAAATAGAATAGCAAGATTGATAAGTTAGAACTAAAACATCAAGAAAATTTAGATTTTAAAATGTATAATTATAATAAATTATAGAAATTTGGGTTCAAGTAACTGTAAATGTTCTTTCTATGCATGCAAACTCCTCTTGAATTAAAAAAAAAAAAAAGTCTTCCAGGCACAGACACAGTGGCTCATGCCTATAATCCCAGCTCTTTGGGAGACCAAGGCAGGAAGATCCCTTGAGCCCAGGAGTTCAAGACCAGACTACGCAACATAGCAAGATCTTGTCTCTACAAAAAATTTAAAAATTAGTCAGGTGTAGTGGCACGTACTTGTAGTCCTAGCCACTGAGGAGGTTGAGGTGGAAGGGTCGCCTGAGCCCAGGAGGTCAAGGCTGTAGTGAGCCATGATCCTACCACTGCACTCCAGCCTGGATGACAGAGTAAGACTCTGACCCAAAACAAATGAAAAAAGGCATGTGACGCCACAAAGAGTTAACTGAGCCGACAGGAGCTTAGAAGCTTTCCAAGTCAGAAGACCTCAGAGAGGGGAGCCTGCCAGATGGTCTTCACCAAGCTGTGCCACTGGCCCCTTCCTGGCAAGTTGACAGTCATTTGTACTTCATCCTTGTTGGCCCCTTGGTATCCCTGTGCTACCAAGCTCAGCACCAAATTCCAGTCAGGAAAACATCCACTCACCACACATGCACACATTCTGGCAACAAAAAAGCAATGTTAAAATAATTCAGATTCTTTGTTTCTACAAACCCCATGAAAAGTGTATATAGCACAAGCAACATTTCTTAAAATTCCCTTTTTCTCTTACCTCCATTTCCCTCACAGCCGTCTCCACCCTTTTTCTTCCAAACTCCCTATTAAAATCCTTACCCCATGTCCCAGATCTCTGCTTTTTTAGATTTGGCACCACAAAAGTTCAAACAACTAGACTGGCTAAGGCAGAACTGTCCTTCTGAGAGCAGAGGTAAAAGGCAAAAGGCTAAAACACCTAGCCAAAAATTATCCAGACAGAAAAAAAGGAAAAAGAATGTGTGCCTTTCCAGTGGCTAAGCAGCCTGCCTAGGGACATCTGATGCTCTAAAGCATGGGTCCACAAAACTTTTTCTGCAAAAGGTCAGATATAAATCTTTTAAGCCTGAGGGCCATGAGGTCTCTATCGCAAATACTCAACCACCATGATAGCAGGAAAGCAGTCATAGACAATACATGACAAACAGGCATGGTGGTAGTCCAGTAAATCTTTATGACAAAAACAGGCAGAAGGCCAGAGCTGGTCCACAGAGCATAGTTTACTGACTGAAAGGAGGGACCCCGAGAAACTTAGAATAAACTTAGCTCACATTTTGCCTCAGCATAGCCATATTTCTTTAGCCTGACACGCTTTAAATCTAGCACAGGTTAGACAGGTTAGATGTAGATAAATTTCCAATAGGCAGATTTTTGGAAGCGTTCAGACATTTTTCCGCAGGCCAAGTTGGCAACCTGTTCCACCCCCTTAACAAATCTCCATCAGATGCAAGACAAGGATGGCCCAACCTTTCAATTCATGGTTTAGCATAATAATCTCTAAGAAACTTTCAGGTTCCTTGTTTGGCAGAAAGTCAAAGATCACCCCTTAGCTGGCCAAAGCCATAGAAACAATAATAAGACCAGCCCACCTTTTTGCTAAGGAGCTTGTGGATTGAAATGTCTGACAGGTCTCTTGCAGAAAAAAAACCCCTCCCCTTGTCTCCTCCCATCTAGCCCACCACCAAAGGTCATGAGATGTTCATGTCTGGCAAAGTCAAGATCTAAGACTCATGTGGCTACAGTCAACATCAAAGACCACAGCTCCAGATATTCCTTTTGGCCCAGACCCCTCCAGGCCCAAACTCCCCTTACCCTAAAGGCCCTTAAATATACCCAGTTCTTGGCTCTTTGAGGCTACACTTACCTTGAGTGTCAGCTCCCTTTCCAATCTGTGAAAGGTGAATAAAAACTGTATTTCCTTCTACTTCTTTCTTGGTTGCACTCTTGCATTAATTTCCACAGTACTGGCACCGGCCCACCGCACCTCAGTTTACCCTTTCACTGACCTTTTTCAGAGGAAAGTTTCTTTGGTTGACTTACTATTTACTATTAGTTGAGGTCCAGACCCTGACGAGTTAGTTGCTAACTTATAGAAGTTCGAGTGGCAAGTAATCCAGTAGAAAAGGTAAATGCAATTGTTACTTTGCTTTTTTCTTTCTTTCTTTTTTTCTTAGAGACAAGGTCTCAGTGTGTTGCACAGGCTGGTCTCAAACTCCTGGCCTCAAGAAATCCCCCTACCCAAGTGGCTGGATTACAGGCAAGAACCATCACACCTGGCTAACTTGGTTTCTTATTTCAGCATGTTTTATTTCACTGATTATATGTATATGTATATCTGTATCTATATCTTTCTATCCATGGAAATATATATCTCAGTCTCTCATACCTTCCTTAGATCAGCTTTACCATTCTGTCACTCCCCCAGTGATGAGTGTGATATTGTGAAATGTCTATTTGGTCTTCATCTCTGTTTTCTGACCTATAGCTTTTAAAAACGCTTGGAATCTCTGGAGTGATAAGTGTCTTTTGAATGCTAATGAGATGTCTGGTGGCTAGCAGCCTCAAGGTAGCTTCAGGATGGGATTGGTCAAGGAAAGACACAGGCAGGATTAGAGTTGGGACTTTAAGTCCCACCCCTTCCACCCCCAGTTGCTGGGGAGGAGAGGGGGCTGAAGCTTAAGTTGGTCACTAATGGTCAATGATCCAATCAATCATGCCTCCATAATAAAACCTCCATTTAAAACCCAAAAAGGACAGTATTTGGGAAGGCTCCCGGACAGCTGCACACATCAAGACTCCTGGAGCATGGAGCCCTCAGAGAGGCATGGAAGCTCAGCACCCCTTCCTCTATACCTTGACCTTTGTATCTCTTCATCTGGTGTTCTTCAGAATTCTTTGTAAAATCCTTTATGATCAACCCAAAAACCTAAGTAAAGTGTTTCCTTGAGTTCTGTGAGCCACTCTAGCAAATTAATGGAACCTGAAGGAGAGAGTCGTGGAAAACCATCAGTCAGAAGCTTACATGACAAACTACTACTTTCGACTGGCATCTGACCTGAAGGGTAGTCCTGTGAGGCTGAGCCTTCATCCTGAGGAATCTGATGCTATCTCCAGATAGACAGTGTCAGAATTGAATTGAATGAGAAGACACCCAGCTGGTGTCAGAGGCTGAAGAGCTGCTTGTGGGGAGAAATCCCCATAAATTTTAGTGACAAAAGGTCACAGAAGTATTTGGTATTGTTATAACAGTATAGTAGGAGAAACTCAACTTGTTTATTCCTTTTACAATTAGATTTTGACACAAGTCTACTGTATATTAGTAAAGGGATTACATTTTTAACATCTTGAAAGTTATACAACTTATATAGCATTTATTTATTTGTTTTCTGTCACTTTGGAACCAAAATCACTTGAGTTAACCTGAACCAGACTGCCCATTCCCCAGGCTCTGGTGGCTCTAGGGCCCTTCCTCCTGTCCTGATCCCTCCCTAATACCAGGGCTCCTGGGGTTAAAAATAGACTAAAAATAGACTGGTGAGGTTGTGCTGGATGAATTTAGGGGAAGTACAGGAAGCAGGACCTGCTGGGGCAATGCCAGACTCCACCTGCCCAAACTCTCTGACCTCACCCAGAAAGGCCTGTAGAAACAGGGACTCCACCTCCTCCTCTGCCCCCCTAACCCTGAGTCATGCTGAAGGCAGTACACCTTGAATACAAGGGTTCAATGTGGCAGTAAGTATCTGAAGAACTTGGAATGCTTCTCCTTTGTCCCAAAATTCTACTTATAAGAAATATTTACAAGAAAATTCCACTTGTAAGAAATTCTACCTATAAGAAATAATCAGGGATGTGCAACAGATGTATTTTATGGATGTTTAGTAGAGCATTTTACAAAGCAGTTTTAAAAATTGGAGACCAGGCAAGTGAATAACCTAAGCCCGTGGGTTCAAGACCAGCCTGGGCAACTTGGTGAGAACTCATCTCTACAGTATATTTTTTTTAGAAAGGCCGGGCTCGGTGGCTCAGCCTGTAATCCCACACTTTGGGAGGCCAAGGTGAGTGGATTGCCTGAGCCCGCGGGTTCGAGACCCACCTGGGCAACTTGGCAAGACATCATCTCTACAATAAATCAAAAAACTAGCTGGGCATGGTAGCGCGCACCTATAATTCTAGCTACTTGGAAGGCTGAGGCGGAAGGATCACCAGAGCCCAGCAGGTAGAGGCTGAAGTGGCTGCTCCCAGCCTGGGCAACAGAGTGAGACTCCAACTCAAAAAAAAAAAAAAAATTAGCCAGGCGTGGTAGCGCATGTCTGTAGTTCCAGCTAACTGGAAGGCTGAGGTGGAAGGATCACTGGAGCCCAGCAGGTGGATGCTGGGGTGGCCATGAGTGTGCCACTGCACTCCAGCCTGGGCAATGGAGTGAGACTCCAACTCAAAAAATAAAAATAAAAATAAAAATAAAAATTGGAAATAAACTGGGGACTGGTTAAGTAATTTTTGACATAAAGCACATGATGAAATGTTATATAGTCATTGCCATTACACTGAAGAATCTTACGGTATGGATAAAAATTCATCTTATAGTGTTAGGTGAAAATAAAAGCAAACTACAAAAGATATAATTTTATTCCAATATGGATGACTATATGTATTATGTATATATAACTATATATACACATGTATGTGTATTATACATACATATAACATGTGTTTTATATATATATACACACACAGATACATGTTTATACATACACCACAGAAATGTATATTATAAATAATGTCTTAACCAGAGAACAGAATGAGATTAGACAAACATGATGGCCATGATAGGATACCTCTACATTCTTGCTCAGCCTGGGGGACCAGTTTTGAGTCCTCAAGGGAGAAAGATTAGGGCCAGAAATCAAAGCATCTGTCTTCTCTTCACCTAAATAACCAAGCAGATAAAGGGCTTTCTTAAGAAAGGGGTGAGGAAGCTGGACTCGGTGGCTCAGCCTGTAATCCCGTGCTTTGGGAGGCTGAGGTGAGTGGACTGCCTGAGCCCGCAGGTTCGAGACCCACCTGGACAACTTGGCAAGACCTCATCTCTACAATAAAAATCAAAAAAAAAATTAGCCGGGCGTGGAGTGCATGCCTGTAATTCCAGCTACTTGGAAGGCTGAGGCGGAAGGATCACCGGAGCCCAGCAGGTCGAGGCTGCGGTGGCCGGGAGCGGCCACTGCACTCCAGTGTGGGCGACAGAGTGAGACTCCAACTCAAAAAAAAAAGAAAGAAAGGAGTGAGGATTAATGCTGGATTCCTCTAGGGAAAGGGGCTGGAAGAGGTAGAGATATGAGTTCGTGCATTTTAAAAATCCCTTTAATATTATGTTAATGGGGCTTGGAAAAAGGCTCAGAATGAGGTGCAAGAGTGCATATCTGCCATCTTTTTCTGAAATCTGCGACTGTTCATATATGAAAGTTATTTGCCAGAAAGTTTTGCGTTGGCCTGAGATGTCAGAGAGGACTGACAACAGCATGTTTGAAGAAAACTGCTGGAGAAAAATCAAGCCATTTCTGGTTTGCACTTCAAGTTCAGATTGCCCAACATACTATTTACATATGGTATTCAATAAAAAGTAGCTTCTCCTCCCTCCTCCCATCTTCTCTCCCTCCTTCCCTCATTTTCTCCTTTCCTTCCTTCACTGCAGCAGCTGCTTAGGGAAAATTCTCAGGAGGAGACAGTGCCAGCCCATGGATAAGCATGTGTGTTGGGTGGGGAGTGTCTTGCAAAGATAAGAAAGATGCTACAGGTCAATTCAGGGTGATGTGAAGGTCAGTGGAGATATTGCTGGTGTTAGTTAGGGATGGGCCTTCCTGTCAGGGAAGAGAGGGGAGGGGGAAAAGGAAGGGAACCAAGGATGAGTTGCTGAATATAGGGATTCTAGGGCTTGGAACCAGGAAGAGAACTTGGCCAGACCTGAACTTGCAGGGCTGATGAGGAGGCACCTGAAGTCCAAGGAGGACTATTTTGGTGGCCAGATAGAAAGTTCCTTCCTCAAAAAAGGAGGCCAGGGAGACTGATGAGCAGAGGGCTTGAAGGGACATTCCTGGGATGGATTTGGGAAGTGGGTTCAGGCAGAGACTAAACGGTTCTTATTGATGAGTCTTTTTCATTCCTGATCTCAGAGAATGGAATCCAAGGCCTCCTGAGAGTGGAGGGTGGGTGGGAGAAGGGAGGGTGGATGGGGCTTAGGCCCAGGATACCCATAGAGCCCCTGCTCAGCTGTCTCCCAGGAACTCTGCTGAGGTCACTCCGAGGATGAGATTCTTAGCCCTGCTGGATGGTGATGACAGAAAGAATCTTATAACATCTACTTCCTTCTCTTTCGATGAAAGTTTAAAGGTCACCATTTCCTCTTGCAAAGGAAGTTCCGCAAATATTCCATTTCCAGCCTTAGAAATAGCAAGATATCAAGATACTGCAAACTCCCTGTGCTGGGGAATTCCTAAGGAAGTGAGGGCGGAGTTCCGGTGAAGACAGAGTGAATTCAAAGTGATTACTCAGTAGCAGTAGTAGCAGCAGCAGCAGGAACCAGAATTTCCCAGCACGTGTCCCTGGCTCTCATTTGCCAACTCAGTCTCTAAGTATTTCTATTGACAGGGGAAAAAAATTAGCTGTGGGTGAAAGAATTCATTTTTCAGACATGAGCCTCCACCCATTGTGTGCTCAGAGGCCTGCCTTGCTCTGTATGGCAGATGCAAGTGTTCTGGATGTCACTGTCAGGAAAGGGGAATGAGTGGGGGGTATATTCGATGCTTGAGCTCCAGCCATTTGTCACGATAGCCAAAGATGACTGTCTGATGTGTAGACACACTACAGACTGTGTGCTAAGCCCAACCTGCTACTTCCAAGGAGTGGGTGAGGAATGTACATGGTTTTGGGGAGTCCTGCCTCTGTTTGTGGCAGACATTCCAATGTTCACTTTCTGTGGATGGAGGGTCGGCAGTCAAAGGACAGCCTGTGAGTACAGTACCTGTACGGAAGCCTAAGAGAGTTACATGCTGGAGTCCCATATGTTACTCATCACTCCCCCATGTGAATAGCTATGGTGTGAGGTCCAAGGTTAGGGCCTTCCTACCATCACTGAGTAAAACAATTCTCCCATCAGCCTGAGATGTTTCTGTTATAGAGTGGTATTTTGGGGACCAAGGGGTGTGGTAGCTAATATGTTGTTTCTCGTTTTACCGTTTGTTTTTTTTTTTTTTTATGGTATTGTGTGGTACAGTTAGGGGTTAGGCATACCAAAATGCTTCGTTCAGGTACCCTTGATGATAAGAGGTGTCTCCCCATCCCCAGACAGATATTTACCACCATTAATCCCTTCGCCCTCACCCCCCCCATAGTTTCCCATCCCTGTCAGTCATTTTCTTGTGATAATACGTTGGATGATCAAGGTCTACTATATGAGTGAGAACATGTGATACTTAGTTTTTTTGTTTCTGTGAGAGGTCACTCAGTATTAAGGACTCTAGTTATTGATTTTTTATTTTAATTTTAGAACTAGCTCTTGGTTAAATGTTATATAATAACTTTTAAGTTGATTCTCTTCAGTTTTCTAAGTATTCAAAAACATATTAACAAAAAATGATAATTTTTACATCTAGATTCCAAATATTAAGCCTTACTTATATGTGTTCCTTATTGTCTGGTATCTTCAGAAAAATGTTAAGTAGTTGTAACTTTTTCTCTTGATCTTTAAAAGAATGTTTCAGATTTTTCATCATTAACAAGGTAGTGACTTTTTATTGCATTTTTTACACATATAGAATATACAAATATACACATGCACACACAAAAATGTCACAGAAGTATCTATTGGGTTCTATGTCAGTACTTTAAAAAAATTAGTAATGGTTGTTGAATTTTATGAAATTATGTTTTGATATACTGAAATTAATGTTTTTGCTTTTTACACTTATTTGTATGATGAATTATATGATTTGCTAATAATGAATTATCTTTGCATTGCTGAGAAAAATCTATTATGCTGTACTTTTCTTTTAGGGTGCTGCTGAATTTTATTTGCTAATATTTTTAAGATCTTTAAATTCATATTTATAAATGAAATTGATTCATAGAGTATATTTTCACTGCCATTTGGTGCGTTTTATGTACCAATTATTTTTATTTGAGATAATAATTGATTTCTAAAATTGTTTTAATCTCATTTTTCTGCATTCTCTCATTGACATAAAGCCTATTTTTCATGCTTACTAATTTTCAGTGGTGCCACTTTGGTTTTGTTATTTCTAATTTAGATGTTCTGTAACTATTTTATTATATTTTTGCCATGAACATATTTCTTTAGCTTTGAAATTTGTCCTATTATTTCAATGTTTTGTTCTTGATCTATTTCTTTTTAAATTTTTTATTCTGTTTAAGTTATAGAAAGAAAAACACTAATTGCAGGGAATTTTCTGGCTTATGTTGCCTTACATGATATAAGCATGCTCCTCCTTTCTTCCGTAATCATCCCAGAGCAATTTTTACAAGTTCTATCAGTTGTGTGCCAGAGCCAGATCATAAGAGTCATATGTTTGCATCTCTTCCCGCTTCGCAGTTGGCTTTGGTGGGAGTAATTTACACCATAGAAATTAGCGGATGCTACAAACTCCCCTCTTCCACCACCCACCACAGAGCCTGTTTTTAAATATTTACCAGCACATTACTAATTATCATGATATAGATATAATGTAACTAGTCACTGTAATATTTCTTTTCAAAGTCTATAATTAGATATTATATTCATAAATTATTCTGGACATTCTTGTCACCTTTTCAATTTGAAGCCAGGATAATGTGTGTTTTCTTGGATTTTTCTGTAAAACCCCAAGAGCTTGGAGGGGGTGAGGACAGGCAGCACTTTCCTACCTCAATAAGCACTTGTGTTTGGAGGACCTGATCATGACTCTGCCTTCAACAATTTGGTTAAGAAGTGTGTGCTGGAGTTACTTCACCTGGTCCAGGAACCTCTTCATCCTGTTTGGGTTACCTTCAGGGACAGAAATTCCTTCCTCCTACTTCTATTCAGGATAGATCTTCAGAACAATATAATCAGCTCATAATGATCCCTCCCCTGCTTTACCCACAGCTCTCAATCATTTGTCCTCAGTCTCTCCCAGCAAGTATGGGGCAAAGATTAGTAAAACTCATGGCTATGGGTCACAACTTGTAGTTTAGAAGTAGAAGAAATCGTTCCTTAATTGCTCTGTGTGCCTTTTCTACCAGGGCATCCCATTCTTTCAGAACACGCTAGGTGAATTTTTGTTTATTTTTTCATGTCTTCCATTCTTCTAAGTGCCCCTAAATTATCTGAGTGGAAGTCTTGCCCAGTCATTTGGTGTTTGCTTTTAACCTTAGGCAAGTCTTTGAATTATTGAAGAGGAGTTTCTAATTTTCAGTCTTTTTTTTCTCATCCCTTGCCCAAGAACCTACATGCTCCCTTGTGTCTAAGTCTCCCTCAGTTAGGAGTTATTAAGTTGTATTCTTGATTTTTCTATTTCTTTCTAAACTTAGACTAATTCTGAGGGTCATGATGAAGAGTCCCACTAATTCTCAAAGTCAACTATCTTTCTCTTTGCCCATTCATTATTTTGTAAAGTTTCTGATTTTAAAGTTGTGTCTTTTCTTCTGCAGGATTTTGTGTGTGCATCTTTCATGATCTATACTTGCTTTGCGTTCATTTTATTAGATTTTAGGAAATAGAAATTATATGATTATTTTTCTTTCTACCATATTTCCTAAAATCTCCGGCCGACCCCATATTTTGATGACACTGGTCAAAGAAAAATGAAGATAATGTATTTATAATGTTATTGTGCTTGGATTATAGAATTGAATATTTTCTTGCCATTCTCCATGTACTCAAAATAGGGTGATTTAAGTGGAAGAAGAAAAGAGGCTTCAGGTTAAATGCATTCTGACTGCTTTAAGTTCAGAAAAGCCTTTTAAGGGACTGTGAAGCTCAGTTTGAATTGGAAGTGTTCTATGGGGAAAAAAATAGTCCATTGACTGCATATGATGTTGGGAATTACATTAAACTATTTTAGACATTATGTAAAGCTACCAACTTAGTATCTACTACCCTACCTTGAAGTGCACATATTTAGGTCGAATGATCTTTATCTGTAAATAGTACAATTATGTGTTTACAAGATGTATATAAACATTTGTAACAATTATGCCCATTCCAATTCTCTTTAGCAAGTTTTCAGTTCTTTCAAGTTCTATAAGGAACTGAAAACCTAAATATGCTACTTCCTATCTCTATCAAGACAGGAAATTTTATCAGCATTGCCCTAAATAATCTTTGGTGCCTGGTGAAATTGAGCAGAAAAAAATCTGTAACAATTGACACTTTGTACCTTTCCCTGAACTCTCTGCCTCATATCAGCAAAGGCATTTGAAATTTGTCCACTGATGCTGAGAAGTTTAATCAGGGTGTTGGGGCCTACTTTGAGCCAGACTCTTTACACATCTTGTCCCATTTAATCATCATGACAACTTTGAAATGCAGGTATCATGAATTTACTGCAGATCACAGGGCTAACAAGGGGTACAGACAGATTTTTAATCCACATTCATCTGAACTCCTTTTGTTATTCTGTAATGCTTACCAGAGGAGTTGAGAACCCTCTGTTCTTGATAACTACAATTATTCTCAAGAATGAATAACCTAGTACTTGTCTATGTGACCACAGAGTCAGAACTAAGCCCACTGTAGTTGATTGGACTTGTTCCTCAGGTGCTATCTGGAGAGTATGCGGGGAGAGGGGAAATAGGTCAACAGTAGTTAACTTTGTATATATATAAAGTCATATATGTATATAAAGATATATATATATATAACTATATATCTCAGTCTCACTCTGTTGCTCAGGTTGGAGTGCAGTGGCACAATCATAGCTCACCACAGCCTCAACCTCCTGGGCTCAGGCAATCCTTCAGTCTCAGCCCCCTGAGAAACTGGGACTACAGGTATGTACCACCATGCCTGGCTATTTTATTTTATTTTTTTTGGTAAAGATGAGGTTCACTACGTTACCTAGCCTGGTCCCTAACAGTACTTAACTTTAATGATACATCACTTGGGTATTTGTCTCTATCACCTTGTTTTCACAGACTCATTGAATCAAGACAGCCAAACTAGCCAAGACAGAAACTTCATATCTTTTGTCAATATCTGAATCATGCACATTTGCTCTGCTATGTGATTAATGTATTGAAAGTCCACATATGACTATGTGGGTCATAGTAATAGTCTTAAGAAGTAGGTGTAGAAACGAAAGTAACAAAGTAACACAAACCCTTTAATTTATTGTTTTACTATATACTCCTGATCTCCATCTGATATAGTTTATTTTTTTCATGAAATGTACTGCTTTAAATAAAATGAATCATCTCAATGTTGGTCAAATTAGGAATGTTTTGCACTGCTGGTGCAAAAAAGTAACAAATACATGCACACAAACCATGTATTTGGGACAATGGGCATGAGGTATAAACTCGGGCTTTTCTGGTCTTCAGAAACACCTTTATGTGTACAAGTGAAAAGGGAAATAGTTCTTGTATTGTTTTTTGTTTGTTTGTTTTTTTGAGTAGGAGTCTCACTCTGTCACCCAGACTGGAGTGCAGTGGCCACTCCCGGCCACCGCAGGCTCGACCTGCTGGGCTCCAGCGATCCTTCCGCCTCAGCTTTCCAAGTAGCTGGAATTACAGGCGTGCGCTACCACGCCCGGCTAATTTTTGATTTATTGTAGAGATGAGGTCTCACCAAGTTGCCCAAGCGGGTCTCGAACCCGCGGGCTCAGGCAATCCACTCACCTCAGTTCTTGTATTGTTTTTAAAGAATTTGCTTTTATCATGCCTCCTCTCTCAAAAAGTATAATGCTTAGTGTGTGACAAGCAGAAATGGTGAACTATCAGTATTCTCTCTGAGAATAGGTTGCCACTAAAAGTTGGCTTCCAATAACTGTATTTGAGAAACAGGGAGGAAAAGCCAGATGTAGAGTCTTTTATACTTTTAAGGAGAGTCTCACTGCTCCCTCCAGTCAGAGAGCAAGATTGAGCCAGATTTAAAGCCTGTGGGAGAAAGCAGGGGAGTCAAGGCACAGGGAGGTCTTACCCAGAGAGCCCAGAGGATGATGACAGAATGGAGGAAATATCTGCACAGAACAGAAACACCCTAAAACAGTCATCAGACCTTTCGCATCTCTATTTGGGACGACCTCTTCTTATTGAAACACTCAGTCTCTCTGGGAAAGCTCATAGACTCAGGAGAGGTATTGCTTTGTTCTAAACCGAAGTCTGAACTGTTACTTGAGGGTCATTGAGAATTCATCACTAGGGCGTCATCTGTTCCAATGTTTTCATAATTTTTCCCCTATGCAAGGTTGGCCAGGATAAAATCTAGACAGAAAGGTAATGACTACATTGAGAAGGGAACGGAGAGCTATTACCTTGCTCATTTGTTGGCTAGAAACAACATCAGATAGTTCTGGCCACAAACCATGCTGTTTGATCTAAATTTCCTAAATTTGTGTTCTCTGCAATGTCAGTTTATTAAAAAGCCACTTTTCCTCCAAATTCATGTGTGTAGATCCAGAAAGACCTTGAGGGTCAGGACTAGAGTTAGCATTTTGAAAAAACGGTAAAACTATGACAATCATATTATGCCTGACAACTGGAACTCATTTGACAACAGGTTTAATCTGATGAGGACATATATTTGTAATGAGTGCTAATTATATATGAATAACAGTTAATCTCTTTTTAAATGGGCTTTAAAATGTCACTAAGTGCAGGCATTTCCTTCTTTAAGTGAGTGGGAGAAATCTACATTCATTCAGGTATGTTAAAAATATAATCACTTGACTTGGGCCATTTGCAATCCAATGGGCAAAACACTGACAGGAAAAAGCATTTTTGGTGATCAAGAAAAGTTTTGGTCCACTCTTGCAGCCTGGAATTCTGATAAACGTGCACATGGTCAGATTTTGAGAACACTGGATTCTTATGTACCACTGGCCTCAATGAAGCAGACGTTAGTCTTATGAAAATCAACTCTTTTCAGTAAAAATACAATCAGTCTCTTTGTTTGGCCATCCATAGAACAAATTACTAGATATCAATTTCTTAACTCAAGTCATTTGCAGGCAACCCTGAACTTCATAGACATATTCAGGTGGCAGCGAAAGACCAGAGAGAAAGTTATTGCAATATTGTGGGGGGGGGGGGGTGGATAAGAAAGACTAAAACAATCATTGTTATTATAAGAAAATACCCAAAAACTTTCTGGCAAGCCTAGGTAGTCAAATAGATTATATGGAAAAATTTTGGAAATTTAAAAAATCATCTTAATCATATTTATAATGGTTTGAGATACTTAGGTGAAATATACCAAGTATGTACAAAGTAGAGAGAGATGGGGTAGGGAGCTAAAATTTTAGGAGCACTTCTACTTGAATTTATAACTATTACAATTCAAGATTGCAAGTACAAAAAAATTTTTTTCAAGATGATAAGATAAAGTTCAGCTATCATATAATTATTCAAAAACTAAGAGAATTTGGTATATCTGTGAGTTAAGGAACTATGATGACTGGATAGCTTTTCTTGTTCTCTTTTGTTTTTCCTTTTAAAACAATTACTGAGCTATATTCACTGTGACTTTGGCTTGTGGGAGTCAATGTCATGCTTGTTCTGCCTCTAAATGCTTTTTGGAGGACTTCCTGGCTCTCTTTTTATTCCTATACATTTGCCATTAATTGTGCTTAATGTTTGGATGAGGCAGGAACCCGGAAGAAGCATTAAGCTGTATCACTCAATAAAGAATTCCCTGTTCATCCTGACGCACGACCCTCTGGATTTTGGCGGGGTCTCTGTTGAGATATCAAGGTCTGTATGCCTTGGGATAGCAGTGGCCATGAAAGAGCCAAGATAAAGACCTTCACGTACCAGGCAGCCTGGGCACACTTGAAGCTCTTTTGATTGGGAGAAAATAGCTCAAACTTTAAAACTGGTCTGAGGAACAGCAGGTCCCCAATGCATTCTTCGAAGTGCTTTCCACCTTTAATTTAGATAGTTTGAGGGAAATCTAATCCATATGTTTTGGATTCATTTGGACTTAAATATGCTTCATCAAGGTTTGCCAAGCTTTGCATTCCCATTCACTAGAATCAAGTAGTTTCATGGGACAACAGTACAGACAGAGGAAATTTGATATCCTAGGGTCCATCACCCAAACAAGGAAAAGAAGCCCTCAGGTTGAGACCACTGTCTATAAATAATCTTAGGGCAGTAATTCACCCTGCTTCACTGTCATGGTAAAATAAGTCACTTTTGACTGTCGGAGACACATGCGGATACATGCAATGGATACATGTTCTTTCTCAGAGAAGTAAACACCTAGCCTTTCTTCTTGTCCGTTCCAGGAAAGTTAACAACTCAAAGAAGGAAATAGAAGTTTCTACCTAGTTTAGCATCTTTTAAAATCCATACAGACTCCTCTCTCTGTCTCCCACTTTGTCTTTCTGTCTCTGTCTCTCTCTCTCCTATAAACACCTCCTCTGCTGGGACTCTGCTAGACCACAGACTGAGCATCCCTGTCTCTTCCGAATACTGTTACTAGGTCTCATATTTTGACCAACTTTGCTTTCTTAAATTTGTATTGCTAAAAAGACATTTCTCCCAATACAAAATGATACTGTATCACTGAATATGCTTTTTCCAAACTTAGTCTTCCTTCCTTTGAGATTATTTTACGCCTTCCTAGGGGCTGCTTCTTACAAGTTAAGAATCCCTGCTGTGTTCACTGCTTGGAATAGTGCAAAGGAGGGCGTCTCAATGAAAGAGTATTTAGCTCTTACCCATTATTTACTTATTTGTTTATTTTTTAAATGGTGTAGATTCAAGATGACCAACTTCTATGTCCTTTTAATCAAATACGGTCATTCAGGCAATATGTGATTTTAATATTCTCTGCATCATGACATCTGCATTTAGGAGTTTTCATTAGTAAAGAGTGGGAAATCATGGTACATTTCCGTGGCCATTCAAATTCCTTGTGCCAGTGGCACCTAGTACTTCAATGTAACTGAGGGCATCTAATAACCAAATGTGTTTCAGGTATTTGAGAAGATTTGGCATGGTAGTTCCCTTCACATTCTCATATTATAGAAAGTGAGGGGAGAGAGAGTGGTGCAGAGTGTTATGTCTGATGGAGTTCAGCGATCCATGCATACTAAACTCTCAGTTTTCGGTAAGAATGGACCAAGGAACCATAATGGACAAAAGTCCAATGTTGTAGTTAAGATGGCTTGTGCTAATGTAATCATTAAGCCATTTTTCCTTAGTATTTCTTACCTAAGAGAGTACAATAACAATTATGATGTCTATTGGTTTGAACTTGTAATGAAAAACATGAATTTAAAAAAAGAAAAAAGAATAATAATCAGATTGAGTAACTGGATAATAATATATTTTATTATATAATATATTTTAAGGCACATAGCATCCTAGGCCAAACGCCCAAAGATTTTTGACTTGTACAAAAGAATGACATTGCAGTTTTTCCCTCGACAGAAGGGAAATGTACATCATCTAGTTGCAAGACAGAGTAAGACAAGCAGGTTCAAAACAGTGTAGAATCAACGCAGACTGATCTTTTCCACACGTGGAGCTGGATATCAGGTGATGTTCATTTTCCTACACTGTGTCTCCATTTACAGTTGGAAATAGCAGTGGTGAGCCTTCAGAGTATGACAACTGTGCCTGCAATCCTAAATTTATCATGGTGGGTGTGGAAAAGGAAAGTGGAGACAAAAGATGAGACAGAGAAGAGAAACCAAGTAAGTAAAGAATGTTGACCGGTTTGCTCACTGGTGAGAGCCACCAAATCCCTCTCCTGGTTTCATTGCAAGACAAACAAGGAAGGAATCCTGCTTCTCAGTACTGGTTTGAAAAGCACTGGATTGAGGCAGTCTCAACCTGAATAGCCAAACCCTGCTAGGAACCTTGGCAAATTCACCTGGGTTGCTCCACCAACCTTTTTCTCTGCCTGCCCCACCCACCGCCTGAAGGAATTAAGCTGCTTCTGAGCAGCTGACCTCCACCCTACCCAAAGCCACACAAAGCAGCATTCTCCTTATTGCCATCTCATTGGTGAACCCTTCATGGGTCATCATAGCTATCAATTACAATCTTATTTCTTTCAAAGGGCATTTTTAACTTTTAATATGCTCCTAGGTCTGTTGGACTTTATCTATCTATCTATCTATCTATCTATCTACCTATCTATCTAGAAAGGTTATTTTGCTTATACACTTCAACTTTAAAAAATTTACAACACTTCTGTGAGGTAGAGAGACCCAATACATTTATATCTAATTGACATTTTCTGGCTGACAGGTGGCCAAAAGTGGTTTCAATTCAGCCTTGGGTGAGTTTCCCTTCTTATCCTCCAAAATACCCTAAATGGGTAACTATTGAGGAAGCAGGGGACTTTTGAGGTAAATGTCCCTGGAGAGAGGACCTTACTCATGCAAAAGGACCATTCAGAGCCACTAACCACTTCATTTAGTTCTAGTTCTCATTGGGGATTGAGCAAAGGGGGAGCTCTGTTCAGAAACAACACGAAAGCTGCAACCCAGTATCTCAACAAGGACGTCAGAACCATAAATTAAGACTCACAGTAGAAAGTATTTCCTAAAACTTGGGACCAGTGTAACTTCTTTCTGATTGTATACCCCTTGTGCCTATGTTGGGATGAATAATTGAATCCTTGCCCTGAGGAAAACATAAGTCTACAGGAGCAACACCACGTGGGGAAGCCAGAGAGATCATGCCCCGCGACATGCCCTGTATGGGGAGCTATAGAGGACCTAGCCACAGTGGAGGCCTTTAAAGAGAGAAATGCCAAGCAAACCCAGAGCCAGAGAAGCTACTCAAGCTTAAACAGAAGGAGCTGACGGGCACTAGAAACCTTAGTTTCATAGCAGAACAAATGGAGAGTTTCTACCACAGTGGAAAGGATGTGAAAGCCCAAGAGATTGGGAAGTGTGGAGAAACAACAGAGTTACCCCAAAATTGATTACTTTAGCTCTTTGATCCTTAAAGGTTTCAAGCTATTAAGCAGGTCTAGCAGATGCTTAATGTGTATGTCTGTCTGCAATTCATCTTATTCTTTTGATAAAGCTACCTTGATTTTTCCTGTGAAAACACCCTCTCCTACTCTCAGTCCAGCCCACTCTCAGCCTCAGTGTGAACAAGCATTTGAAGCCTCCTCAATCAGCTTGCCTGGTCCCTGCCCTCAGTGATTGGTACAAGATTGAGCATATGATCAATTTTGTGTCAAATACTTGCATCATAGCTAATGACCAAAAAAAAAAAAGACTATATATATATATATATATATATATATAAAAATCACAGCTATTGACCAAAAAATATATAATAAAATGCATATAAATATAATATGATATAATATAATGTATATAAATATTCATATAATAAAAATAAGCAAGTAAATCAATAAGCTTTGTTTCTCCAGACTTGCATCTGTAATGATAAAAGTGTGAACTTTCAGGGACTACCCAAGGCAAAACTGAGTCTGATGGCATCTTTTGTGTTCCTGAATTTACTGTGCAGCTGGACTTTTCAGTTAACTAATCAACTATCTTTCCTCTTCTGTTTCAGCTCCTTGCACTTCGGTTTTCTGTCACTTGTACCTAGAAATCCTGGCTAATACAGAATAGAATCAAGTATCAAGTCAAAAAAAGTGACTTATACAAAAGCATACAATTTTTAAATGAGCAAGCAGGTTAATTTAACCAGAGTGACAGTCCATATAAGAGAGTAATGAGAAAACCATATGACCATCTCAATAGATGTTGAAAATGTGTTGGACAGACTCCAACACCATATGTGATTTTTAAATAAAAAAAGAGAGAGAGACTTAAGTAGAAATGGATAACTACTTCCTTATCATTATCAGAAACATCTACTTCAAACATCATACTTAGTGAGAAAACACAAGAGACTTTCTAATTCAAAATAGCCACAAAAACTAGATAGGTAGGTGGACAGATCAACAATTTATAAATTTGATACTTGGACAAATTCTTGCCACAGCTATTTTTCTTCTTTTGATCTTAGAACTTTAGCAAATGGCTCTGAAGTTTATGGGAGAAAATGTCAATGAAAACAACTAGGATTTACTCTAATATATATTAAAATATATCTTAGTGCAACAGTAATGCAAAGAGTATATCACTTGCATAAAAGTTGACCAATGAATCAATGAAATTGTTCAATAAACATAGTTTATAAAATTGATGATTTCACAGGAAATGAAGCTAATGAAGTTAATTAGTATTTATTTAATATTTAACCGATATTATAATGGCAAGCTTTGTAAAATTAAAAACAGTAGAAAAATTTTTTTAAAAGAGATAGTAAAGGCAGATATTAAACAGGGAATTATTAGTAGGCTACCTGGGATATACCTAACACATCCTAGGAAAACAAAAAAATAGACATTAGACTGGAGGAAAGAATTATGACAAATGCCAGGAGATTTGCATTCTTAATATTAAAACTTTTTTCCCAATTCAATAAGAAAATTATTTATTTACTAACAAAATCCTATCTATAGAACATGACTTGATAGATCTCAGGGTAAGGAAAAAACATCAAATGGTCAACACAGGAAACAGAAATTCTTACAATCTGCTAATGGGAAAGAAATTGTTTAAAACTTTCTGGAAAGCAATTAGGTCATAAGCATCAAGAACCTTAAATATTTCATACTTTTTGACCCAGCGATTCTGCTCTAGGATGCATCCTGATGCTGTGATCATAGATAAAAACAAACCAGTAAGAGCAAGATTGTTTAAAAAAAAAAAGAGCAAGATTGTTCAGAGTAATCTTATATAAAATAGAAAAAATTGACCCTGCTGAATAAATTATAATACATTCATTTTTGCTTTAAAAATCACAGATATTTTCTAACACATTTTGAAAATTAGAAATTTTAGAACATTATAAAGAATATTATTTGTTAAATGCAGGTAATTTAATTATAGGTTATTTTCTTTATGAAAGTTTATTTTAGTTAGTTTTTTTTTTTTCCAAAAAGGTCACACAAAAAAAAGAAAGGCACAGTTTAAGTTAGTTATTTTAAATTGTCTCTTATTAATATAACAACTGAAAACTACCAGGATTTTAAATTTCCTTAATCAAATTATGCATTGAATATACATCAACATATGCTTTTTTTATTGCATGCATTTTTCTTTTGATAAATATAATTTATTACACATAGTTGTAGTTTAAATTTTGCATATTTTATTTAACATCAGCCCTCATTTTTTTTTAAAAGTCTTTCTTAGAGACATGTCCTGAAATAGGACCAATTTAGTTTAGTTGTGCATGAATTATTTAGGTGGATTAATCTTGTCACCTTAAGTGTATGAAGGGGGTGAGGGGAAAATATTCCTCTTCAATGGGTGTCTTGGTAACCATGCTTAAAAATGTGTCATATTGAAATCACGTGTCATTCTTATCCTTTCAGCTCTCTCATAGTACCTGGCACCAAGAGAAGTACTGCTTGGATAGTCCATCAGTACATGAAGATGTACAGACAAGCAAATCCTTCAACCTGTCTAAGATTGGTTTCATCATCGGTGAATGGCGATTATGAAAACCATCCACATGAAGCCCTGAAAAGAGCCCCTGGCACCTAGTCTCACCGTGGATGTGTGTGTGCTCTGTTGACTCTCATCAGCATCTCTGGCACTGCAGAACCACACTCAGGCCACAGAAGCCAGAGAAGCGTTGTGCCAACTCTGTGGCTGGGCCCACTTCCCAGATGGTCTCCTCCCTGCCCAGGCTGTTTTACTTCATGAGCACATGACCTAGACACACCCAGGGCAGAGGCAGCCATCCAAGCTGCTCTGATTGCTGGCCACATGTTAGAAATGGATTCCTCTGTGGGCCGTGTGAATCACTTATTGATAGCAAAAGTAGGTAGGGACTTCCCACGCCTGACGCACAGCTATTGTCTGTCACTCAAACACAAGCCTGGTGCATGTGAAGACAATCCATATCCTTGTTGCCATCGTCTGTCATGCTTCAAAATGGCCTAAAGTTTAGGAGAATCTAAACTTCAGATATGCCGTGTCTTGCTGCTAACACACAGCTCGTCCTAGCCTGAGGGCACTGCCAGGACCCATTCCTGCATCTGGCATGGGACTGGGATTGAGGGGTCATGGCTAGACAGAAGGAAGGCTTTATTGTTCATGGTAATTGATTAGGATATTAAAAAAAAAAGTTTTTGCTAACAATATCACGATGTTCCAGGGATCAAGTGCCTATATTAAGCTAAGCTTTAAGCAGGTGCCATTGTCTGTGTGATTTATTTGTCCACAGGTTCCTTTTTAAGACCTTGAGCTGAGACATCATTTTCAACAAGTTAAAGATGAAAACCACTTCCTCTGTCAAAACACAAATACTCAGCAGTTTCTTTCACCCACAAGCTCTGGCATGTCTCCCTTTCTTTTCTCCCTTCTTTCTCTAATAAACTTTGTTTTAAAAACAAATAAACAAAACAAAAGAAAAAAATACAAATATTCAAGGGATTGTGAAAAGATATACTATAGCCACCTATTGATCCAAGTTTCACAAGGATGATTTCTGAGAGGAAACATGACTGGGTAGAGGAGGAGGCCCAGAGGGGTCTCTGGACATGGTGGATGGTGAAGATGAAGAACGCCACTGAAGAGGGAAGCAAGAAAGGGCACAGAGACCTCGCCCTCATGCCCAGTGGTTGACCCAGGCTGCTTGGTCCAGGGAGCTTGCAGCTACCTCCCTTTCCTCCTGCCCTCTGAGGACTCCATCTCTTTCATCTCTGTCCCTTCCTACGTGTTTGTATATGTTCAAAACTCCCTTGTTGTAAAGAGAGATTTTCTTATTCTCTCCATAATGGATGATTCTTACTCATTTTGATACTCCCCTAGGAGTAAGGGGAAACAGACTAGAAGTTCTCCTGACAATTTAGTAATGTCTGTGACAGAAGAAAAGTGGGGAAAAGTTGTAAGAGTTTCAGGATACTATGAGAATCTCTCACTTTTTATTTTCTCTAAAAGGTTGTTAGTCTTTTCCAGATCCACCTGTATCAGCAATCTCCTGATGTCCTGCCACACCTGAAACTGGGAAAGGGAACTGATGTCCCAGGGAGGAAGCTGCTCTTGAACCAAGGACAAATGGTGCCAGTAAGTTGCCTCAGAAAAGCCATTGCAATAGGTGTTTTTTTCAGATACCCGATGTGAACTTTCTCATGTCCCATCAGCACCTTGATACCAGCACAATCAGGGGCTTTTAAATATAACTGCTGGACAGGTAACTTATTCCCTTTTTCAAACTAGGATATTCTCGGCTATCCACTGTAAACTAAATACTCCTCTTCTTGGAAATCTCAGAATAGGTCTGTGTGATATCAAACACCTATGCTGGGAAAAACAGGAGCAAACAAAGCCATAAGGGACTGCCTTTGAAATGGAGCCTGGGAACCATTCAACCACATAGCAGTATTTGTTTGCTTTCCTTGTTTCCTCAAAACTGTGCTTACCTGGAGGCAACAACCTGCACTTTGTCATTTGCTGGGATGAGGAGGGGCAAGGGAAGGCAGGCACTTTGGCTGGCTTGTCAGCATTCCCAACGGGAGACTGTTTAAAGAGTTCATATCTTAAGTAACCCTCAACCTGCTGTTTCTTTCATTTGGGGACACGCCAAGGGCTGTGGCTGACTCAGCTTGGGCCCGATTCTGTAGTCATTACTTTATCCCAAAGTTCCTGGTTCCCCAGTTCCTCTGGAGGGCAGTTTTGCCAACACAGGGAGCATAGGGACAGCACCTTGGCAGGGACTGGCTTTGCATTCGGTATGTTTGAGGCTGTTGCTTTCCTCTGTGAACTCTAATTGCTGGTATCAAAAGGATTAAGAGAAAAGCAGCTCCCTTCTCCAGGAGCACCCTTGGCAGTACATTAATCCCATGTTGCTCAAGAAGGAGAGTGGGGGAGGGGCACTTTCCTCCATTGATAATGGGACAAGAGTCAGGTCATTAAACTCTTTCAGGTCACAAGGCACAGCTGTATTCTGGCCACCTAATTTGAGGGCTGCTTCTTAAAAGACACAAAGCAAAGGGATTATTCTTTAGCAGGACTGGAATGCCATGTATGGCAGAACCAGGCTCTTGTTGATGGAGATGCTTGATATTCCTGGAGTCAAGAGTCTGGCATTTTCTACCCCAGGGCCCTACTGTATTGGTGCTGTACCTTCTCCCTATCTGTGTGAGAAAATGGGTTCAAACACCCCAAGGAAGGATTTGAATGGTTGAATTAGTCACCATCTAGCATAGAATGCCATGTTGGTCAGAGCTTTCTCCAATCTATCCATTGGCTGACCTCTATCTGGAAGACTGCCTTTAGCCCTGATGTCCATCCCTGGCCCACAGGTAAGACCAGCTAGAGGGATCCCATGGTGTGACCCATGATGGTTTTTATGTGGCCATGCCTCATAGCCTCAGCCAGTGGTCACGGAAATGACAAACACCCAGGTCATGATGTTTTGCCCGATTCTGGAGAGGCATAGATGGGAATGAGGTTTGCTAAATCCTTTGACTAATCTGAGGCACCAAAAGTTTGACTTTGGTCCTTTTCTATCTTAGCATAACATAAATAAGATGAGCACAACTTTCTGATTCTTGCAAGGGACCTTGAACAGCTTGGCATAGGGAGAACTCACCACAGAGCTAAGCTTCACCACTCCATTGATATCAGCACTGCGAGGGTGACTATGACTTCTGTGAGGCATGAGAGGAAGTGACAGAGGTGATACAGAGAGACTAAGTAAGAAAGGAAGGCTACTGAGTGACTGGAGCTTGAAGAGAATTGGCTGCAGGAGTACACAAAAGTCCTCTGACAACTCTAAAACTTGAACGTGGGGCCCTTTGGAAAGGGTCGGATCCTAAACTGGCGGGTACAAGAAGAACCACTAAACGTGGTTTTGGGGGGAGAGAGTCAGAAGTAACGGAAATAGTAGCATGCAAATCTGACACTTCTTACTGGATCCAGTAAGGACTGGAAAAGGGACAAGAAAAAGTCTTAAGGAAAGGAGTAGGAAAAGAAAAATAAATTAAGGGAGAAGAACTTCAGCTTTGTAATGTGTGGAAATGAGCAGCCAGTTCTGAGGTTCCATTTACTTAAGACTTTAGAAAGATATGCAAAATAAAGCTCAACCCAAGAACAATAATTATCATTCCCAGAGAAGCTGAGTGATTCCAGTGGTCGTATATGTATATATATGTATGTGTGTGTGTGTGTGTGTGTGTGTATATAATGCCAGGTGAGGAGCTAGCCTGAGTGATGTTTTAAGGAAAATGCCATCAAATAATGATTTGAGGTGAAAATACTCAGAGTTTTAGAGCTGAAATTGGCAGAGAATTCAGGTCTTAAGCTTGTGTCTTGTGGCCCGGCACAGTGGCTCACACCTATAATCTTAGGGCTTTGGGAGGCCATGGCAGGAAGATCCCTTGAGCCCAAGAGTTGGATACTGCAGTGAGCTATGATTGTGGCACTAAACTCTGGCCTGGGCGACAGATCAAGATCCTGTCTCTAAAAAAACAAAAATTGAATTTAAAAAGCTTATGTCTTGTGGATTGTGGAGCAAACCAAGTTGCCAGCCCAGCTGAAGCAATATTCTCTTACACAAGCTGTGGACCCCTCTAGACATCAACATCTTGGTTATGTGGGTCCAGCCAACCCACCAGGTAACATATCTACCTGTAAACATACTTTGCAAACATTCCTTGAGACCTTATAAAGATAAAAGAAAAGGATGGGAAATGATAGCTATTGAAAATGGATGGAGAATGATATTTTCATGTACAAGTTCCTGCAAATTAATATATGCTAGAAATCATCAATGTTAAAAGAATGGCTCTGTTTTTTATTCTTATTAATTAATTTATTTTGTTTTTTGTTTGTTTGTTTTAGAGACGGGGTCTCACTATGTTGCCCAGGCTGGTCTTGAACTCCTGAACTCAAGAGATCCTCCTGCCTTGACCTCCCAAAATTCTGGTATCACAGGCATGAGCCAACGCACCCAGCCAAGTCACTTTAATATGAATGTGCAGTTCTTCTTATTTAGGAATTGTTGGAAACTCTAGGACTGGGAACGGGCTGGTGTTGTGCCATCTGTCAAGTTCTGCTGATTTTCCTCCACCTCTACCATGTTCTCAATACCAGTGGGTCTGCCCGTGATCTCATTTTCTTGTATCAGGCCTTTCCCTCATAGTTCCTGCTGATAAAGTTGCTCAAAGTTACTTTTAAGGACAATCTTTGTCAAGAACTCTTATGAGACTCTGCTTCCCACCAGTCCCATCTGGAAATACTGATTGCCTATTCTGCTTGGGTCCCTGGGCATTCTCTCCCATTTCCCGCCCCCCAACTCTTCCCTTTTCTGTTTGGTTCCAGGTTACCTCGGAGACTCCTGATTTGTCATTTCTGCCTGCAGTGGTTACAGAAGGGGTTAAATTCTGTCCCTTAGTTTAGGAGAGAGCATCCCTTAATATTCAGTAGGCATACAAACTCAATGCCCCTGTCTGTCTAATGCTGGTAGGAGTCCCCTCTATAACTGCAACTCAGGGATTGCTCCTGTTTTTCCATTTTATGTCTCCTATAGTGAACGTTTTGTTTGCTTGAGCTATAAGAAGACTCCAAGCTCTCCCGGACCCTCTCAACCCTGGTATTATTTGTAGTTTTTGAGAAGGGCCACACTTCACGTTGCAAGAACTACTGCATTGCACACTACCCCTCCAACCACTGTCATCCCACAGCTATAGTCCTATGCTTGTATATCACTTCACAGCTATCAAGTTTCTTCCATAATCTTTGCCATATCTGATCCGTACTACCTCCTATGACCTGTTCACAGTACCTGTTATTGCTTTATCTTTTTTTCAAACCAAAGCTTAGGTTGCACGCTCCAAGGTCAAGACATGGTCCAAGGTCACATAGCTGATGAGTGGCAGAACCAGAATAAACTAGATGCTCAAGGCATTTGCTGTGCTCGAGGCCCCTCTTCAGCTTACCCTCTTCCCTATCATTTGTCCAACTCCACAAGGAGCTGCTCTCTGAGAGCTTGGAAAAATGGAGTTTGGAAAGGATCTGACAAACTCATAAGTTTCAACATGTCACCCCTCTCGAGGACATTGCATTCTAATGAGCTTTGTTTAGTTATATAACATGAAAAAACACTCTCCTAAATATAAAATAGCAGGCATGAGCAGTTTGTCGGGAAGGTATTGGTGGAAAATGGGAACTTTCTGACACCTCTCAAACCACATCTTGTCCAGGATCCCCATTAGATGGACTCTCTGTTTCTTGTGAGGCCAACCCTCTTCGGAGGTATGATTCAGCAGTGTAAACACAGACAGAGGGGCTTCACTGCCATTCATTCACAGTAGGGGCTGTGTTGTGTTTTGATCTCACACTTTTTCTTCAAACGTGCATGGGCTCTTCTTGGGCATTTTTCCAGTCTAGTTTTGCGGCATTCTTTGTCATATCCAGTGGTACAAGGCCTATGACTATAAAAAGGAGCAGCCTAACAGTCCAAACCTTGGACCCATGGCAAACAGCAAGGAAGGGTTAACCAGTTTTGCACGAAGCAAGCCTGGCTCACCCCTGCGAATCTCTTTTTCACATTTGCTGCTTATTCATAACTCAAGCCCATCTGCTGTGCAAGCAACGATCAGCGGCTCCTGTTTCAGATGTCAACCGCCCCAGCTGTTTCTCTCTCTCTGTAAACATGAAGGGGGGAAGTAATTACCACAAAATTAATATTCTGGCTTGATTATTTCTAAGCGGTGAAATGAAGACGAATGAATTCCTCTCCACGTCCACCGTCACCTCAAAGCCACACAATATACACCCATATAATATAGCCTGGGTTAAAGCTTCCAAAGAAGATCCAGGTAAACATTGGAGGTGGGGCTGTGATTCCCAGGCCACCTGGAAATGCCAAGGTGAGCATCGTGTGTATGGGAAAATAGACAACATACTTGGGTCCTGCTGGACTTTGAGAGTGAAGTCTATATTGAAATGAAGGAATGAGGCTTGAAGATGCCCCATCTAACCCAGGATGACTCTTAGGAATTTTTAGATGGAGATTCCAAGAGTCATCATAATTCCTTCCACCTGCATTCTTTAATTTAAGACGAATGTCAGACTCAAATTACCATGGAGAACATGTCTCCCTCAGTGGTTTTTCTCTACCATCCTGAGGCAGCAGGAACTGGAATGACTGGACTCATCATAAAAGCTCCTTCAATTACTCAACACACTTGTATTAAACATCAGTACATCTTCCTTCGATCATAAGCCTGCCTTGAAGCACCTTGTGTGAAGTGCAACAAGACACAGGACTCAGCACAACACTTCCTGTCCTCCTCAGACTTTGTGCTCTCCGATACTGAGGTGAGAACTTAAACAAATGAGGATGAGGCAAACTCAGTCTGTCTGGCTTCAGTTCTTGGCTCTGCCATTTGCCACATGCATGATCTTGAGCAAGTTCCATAACCTGTCTATGCCTCAGCTTCCTCATCTAGTAAATGAAGATAGGGTTGTTGAGCGAATTAAAAGGCTTAATTGGTTTAAAATGTTGAAAGCAGACCTTGGAGCACGCTAAGCATGATACAAATTGTTGCTATTGTGCTGCTCCTCTGTCTTCAAGGATTTTCACATAATAACATCTGGCGTGGAGCATTGGGGAAAAGCCTCATAGAAGAAGCGCAGGTCAGCCAAGCCTTGATCAACGAACGGGAGCTCAATCATCTGAGAAGAAATGGAAGCCAAAGGAACAGCCAGGGCAAAGAGATGAAGGAATAAAGGTTCTCGGCATGTTTGCAGTTAATTAAGTCATCCAGGGAAACAAGAGTGCAGGGTGAAGGGTGACAGGGAGGGCGACAGAGTGAGAAGGGGAGTTGAGTTGGGAACAGGTAGGAAAAGACCCCAGTGCTAACCCAAGAAATTTGGGTTTTTTTAAAAAAATAGTGAATGGGATGCCTTGATAAGTTTCTAAGTAAGAAAATGACCCAAACAAAGAAATTCTAAGAGTGAGCTGTTTGGAAGTGGTGTTGAAGTGGCCCCTTGACAATCAAGTCATCAAAGCACCCCTTCTAGAGGAAGAAGAGTCCCAATGGGTTATGTTTTGAGCATGGGGTTTTGCTTAGCTTGTTCTAACTTGCTGTAAGTGTGCTGCATTTTTTATTTGACAGATTGTAGTTGTATATATTTATGGGAAAGTATAATTTGATGTTTTGATATATATGTTTTATAATGATCAAGTCAGGGTATTCAGCATATCCACCACCTCATGTATTTATCAATTTTTTGTATGGTGAGAACTCTTATTTTATGATGAACCTCTTCAGTGTATGTGCTTGGGCATGGAAGTGTGTGCACACATGCATGTATATGCCTATATATGCATGGGCATGTGTGTATGTTTGTGCATGTTTTGGGGGGAGGGTAGATTAAGAAGGGTCGCAGGATACAATTTCAGCATCTTCTAACCCTGTCCTCCAAACCTCTTGTCCATCCTACTGTTCTAAAATTCCTTAATGGAGGCCCACTTATTTCCTTTTGTTCAGCTTAACTATACGCATGGTGGTGGGGAAAATTGTGGGGGAACCACCTCCCTACCAACTAGAAAAGCTCTGTGATCATGGGGTGATTATTAACCTGGCTTCCTTGCTTATAAATGGGGGTGATCAAAAGGATGACAGAAGAACTGTAAGGATAAAACAAGACAGCAAACCACTTTGCAGGAGGCCTCATCTCTACTACATGCAAAATAAACACAAGCTGTTATGATTGTAGAGGAATTTGGAAGGATGCTGACACATAGACTTTGCCCATGATCAGGTGTGAAGTCAGATACAGCTCCTTCCCTATTCTAGGGTTGTGATGTGGGTAGACCCTGGAATCCCAGCTCTGCCCCTCTGTGGCCCACACCTCACTATGACTGAGCTTCCTATCGTGCCACATGGAGACGATAGACTTACTGTGCAGATGGAATGATGTAAAGTGGATACATGTAAAGTGATGAGAACTGTCCCTGGCTTACAATAGATACTGTTTAAATTTAGCTGCTGATACTACTAAGGAAGAGAAAAGATAGAGACGAGGTGCTGGGGTGCCATGGAGAAGGTAAGCGCTGACCAATAGGAGGCTGGTGACACTGAAGACAAATTTTTCTGACAACCAGGCTCTGAGCACGCAGCAGGATCACAGCGGTCCCTGGAGCTGACCTGCTGTGACTATAGGTCCATTTGACAGTCCTCCTAGGGTCCTTCCCAAACTGAAACTAAAAAGCACCCCCAAAGTACGGTGCCAGACATTCTGGGCTGCCTGAACATGATGCCGTGGAGGGGATGGCATTCTTTTAGACATATTAATTCGAATACCTTTATTACATATTACATTCCTACATAGTCACCACTTTTTAAAGAAGGAAAACAAGCTAGGAAAACGAGAAGAGATCCACAAAATGAGTCCCACCACCCATAAGTAACTGCTTGCCTGGGAACAAGTGTGTGTCCCATGTTGGAAAATTCCAACGCATATCAATCAAAATCTACTAAGCTTGTAAAAATAGAGTGGAATTTTCTGAAAAATGAGGGGAAAAAATCAATCGTTTGTGTTATCAAAGAACTCTTTGCTTCAGGAGAAAAAAAAGGAAGAAAAGAAAAAAATGTACACGAGAAAAAAAGGATTCCCCACATGGTTGCTTTAAATGGCATCCTTTCTTGGTGAACTTCAATCCTGATTCAATTTGCAAATATTGGATTTATACTGCCATATATAAACCATATGTTCTGGAGGAGAGTTAAAAATGTGTAAAGTAAGGCACCCCTGTAGGAATGATATTTAGGGGGAATTAAAACAAACTGGAGAAAAGAATCTCTCTCTCTCTCTCTGTCTCTCTTTTTTTTTTTTTAGGAAAAAATGGAGTAATTTAGCTTAGAGTGTGTGAGCTTAAACATCAGCTGAAAAACAGCTGTTCTTTAGAGGAGGATGAGCCAAGAGTGAGGTTGGGAGGAAGTTGAGATGAGAGCTGTTTAGTTCTTTAATGCTCCTGTGTGTGGATAAAAGGGTGAGAAGGAGGGGATCTTCTTTGGCACAAACAGTTGTTCCAAGCAGTTCTAGAAGTTTCTGCCTCACTGAATCTGATCTTCCCCCATGGCCGGCTGGAACAAGGAGTGGAGCCAAACACACGAAGCAGTGATGTCGTGGGGCGGCAGGTCAGGCACCTGTGAAGCCACAGCCACATTACATTCTTCAGAAGCTGCTTTTTGACTTAACAGAGCAAAATTTTCCATCCCATATGTGCAAAACATTTCATCCATTAGTATCTTCTTGGCTCCTTTGGGCTTCTTTTTTTTTCCATTAAAAAAAAAAGCCAAAAAATAAAAAACTCCCCAAACTCCAACTCATCACACACAAATATTTTGCTTCTGAAATTCACTCCATTTTCTCCTCAAAGACTGGCATCCTTTAACCTGTGGAGGCTCAACTGCCCATATCTGCTTTTGATTAATGCAAGTTCCCACTTTCCTGGGTCTGTACCCAGTCACATTAAACAAGATACTTTGCTAAGTGTTGTGAGTCATAACAAGAGATCGTGAGCAGCTGTCTTAAAGGAGCTTACATTTTAATTTAATGTAATTTAATGTTAATTTAATTCCCATGTAACTGCCCGTCTGATTTCCTCAATTTCTACTGTAGAGTACCCTCCCCTCCAAAAAAAAAATGCTTTTAAAGACTTGGACACTGACACTTTAAATCCTGTGTAGTTGAGGTGGGACATTTGTGTGTCTAATATTTGTCTATATGCACACATACACAAAGACACACAGGCATATAAAATAACTACCTCAGATTCTACATTGTGGCCATGTTTTACCTTAAATAATATAACATTTTTTGGAATGGAGACCAAAATGTCCTTTGACCTTAAAGACCACACGTAGCCAAGATATGTGACTGATCATGGTGAGGATGATTTCAAAAGTGAGAGAGACTGGAGCAGCAAAAAACACAACTGCAGTCAAGAAAGAATGAAATGGTGATGATTTGAACAAGACAATGATTATGGGAAGTTAGTAGAGTTGAGATCTATTCAAAGATAACTTTGCAAAACTTGGTGGTTTCCTGGATTTGGGGGGAATGTGGAGAGTTTTCAGTCATGGTTCACTTCCTGGTATCTTACAGGGTTACTAGAAAGATGGCATCTGTGTTCATTGTGATACAGATTTCATAGAGAGGAGCAGGCATGAGGTGATAACAGAATAAATTAAGTTTGGGACAAATTAAGTTTGAGATTGCTCTGGAAATTCCAGATGTCCATATCTGGGCAGCAGTTGTGTGTACAGAAGTGTCTGGAGCTGAGAGGAGAGGCAACTGCTAAACAGGATTAGGTAGGCAAGAAAAGTGACCAGTCAGGGAAGTGGGTAAAACCACACATGCCAAGGACAGGGGAAGGCATAGCAGTAAGTGGGTGACCATGTCAGGCACATTGTCTTGCTCAAATCATCACCATTTCACTCTTTCTTGACTGCAGTTGTGTTTTTTGCTGCTCTAGTTTCTCACTTTTGAAATCATCCTCACCACGGTCAGTCACATATCTTGGCTACATGTGGTCTTTAAGGCATCCAGGAGAAAATGGATTGGGACTTGTCCACTGGACTTGGAAAAATGGTGGCCCTTCCCAGAGAGTTACAATGACGTGATCAGGGAGAAAGACAAGCTGGAGGGTTTGGGAGTGCATACTGGACTGTCAGGCAGAAGTGGCCATGAGTGCACCCACGTAGATCACCACAGTAAGCCTGGTATTTGTTCTACAATGAGCACAGTCTTTCATTACAAAGGGGATCTGGGAAGTGTTGGAGGTGATGTAATAGCAAATCCACTTGCATTTCTAGGAAATGCACAGAGTACGGAGTCTCGTTCTAGTATCTGGTCCCATCTTCCTCTTAGACACAGTGCACATGGCCTGATGTATGTGCCCCATGAACGTGAAAGGACTCAGATTCATCTCACTTTATGAAGGAAATAATTTTAAAGATTCATATACATTAGTGGATGTATAACCACAATAATCCTAAGAGCATCAATGCATTAATAAAGTACCCTCACCAACATTCCTGTCCACTGGATAGCAGGTTGGTTACACCAAATGGAACTAACTAACTAGCACAAGCCTTCCAAGCTGAAAGATGATGCCATTGAATGGTTGAATGTCTCTTAATTAGAGTTTAGTAGGCATTACAAGTTCGATTAGAAGTGACAGAGATGCCGGAATTCCAGGGTCTCACTTGTGTGCAAAAAGTTTATCAGTGATATTGGTTTGGCTCAGGTCTCTACTAAACTCATTTCTACAGTGTGTCTAATTCTTGAATCTTTTAAGATGTATACCATACTGCCTTGCTTTACTTCCTAGCTATGCTGTCTGCTATCTTTGAGTTGGTGGAAAGTTGCTTAGCATCTCTGTGCCTCAGTTTCCCTGGATCTAAAATGGAAATAAAAATAGCACCTAGCTTCCCTGGTTATGAAAATTAAACTAGTTAATACATGTCATAATTGTACCAAGCACATGATAACTTTAAATAATTGCATGGTAGTTGTGTGGTTGTGGTTATTACTACCTACTTGCATAAGCATCTTGGCCTACAGCTTTCCATACTCCCACACAATGGAGTGGCCCTGAGGAACCTGGACCCTGGGATGCTGGCCTCACTGACGGCTCCCTGACAGAACAGTGAGCACCGAAGTCACAAGTTCTTGGGTTTCTCTCGGTAGCGACAAATTACCCACTGGGGACTCAGAACTGCTATCCTTATTGGGATGGAGTGCACAGGAAAGGAAAGTCAAGCCATTGTTACCCTCAAATTATCTTTTATTGTACAGCATTTTCCAGTCTTTCAGGTCTGCTCTTCTCTTGCTATCTCCTGGCCCACTCAACTTCCAGAAAAACAAACAAACAAACAAACAAGCAAACAAACAAAAAAACTTTCGGACACATTCTAGAATTCAAGAAGGGCTAGACATGTAACAAGACAATATAACTTCTTAAAAGTCTTCAATTATGAGACCAGTCCCCTAACCCCTTGGACAACCGGCATTACCCATTTTGAGATGACTCTACTACTTCTCTGTCACCGATGATGGGGAAGCTGTCGATCAAGCCCAGCCTGGACAGGTGCTCTTCACATGTAGCATAGGAGAGAGCCAGCTTTCCAACAAAGCTCCCAGGGTGCAGGTCCCAGGCACAGTCAGTGAGCTCTGAGTACAGAAACCGTCCAGATGGAAAACAACATCAGCAAGCACTAGGAAGAAAAAGCTGGGGGGAATCTGTCTTTTCTTCCTGTACCTCACAGGCCTTTTTGGCAAAAGGAAATGAGTACGCCAAGGTCCAGGTAGTCTTCACAATGTTACTAATAACAGAGACAAAAGATTGGGGATAAAAAACATACCAGTAGTAGCAGCAGCAGCAGCAGCAAATGGCAGCTTGAATTTGCTGAGCATCTTCTATGTGCTAGGAACTGTGCTTAGTGCTTTGTATGTGTCATCCCATCTTATCTTCTCCAGATCCTTATTAAGCCAGTATTCTCTGGTTAATTAGCATGGTGGGTAAAAGGACAAGTTCTAGTGTGGGGTTTCTCAACTCAGCACAGTTGGCATTTTGAGCAGGATAACTCTTGGCTTGGGAGCTACCCTGTATATGGCACGGTGTTAAGTAGCATCCTTTCCTCAATCCCATACATACCAGTATGATTCTTTTCCCATTCCAGTAGTGACAAACCCAAATGTCCCACTGGGGTGCAAAATCGCCCTGGCTGAGAATCACTCTCAAGAATCTCAGAAGAAGTTCAGGAAATTCTGGCTTAATACCACTTAATACCAGTGCGGCTGTGCATTCGTTTCTGCATTGGCAAATGTACCCACCACATTATATTTTTTTAAATCATAGCTGATATAATTCTAGTATTTTGCTTAGAACAGTGCCTGACCCACAGGCAATTTCAGTAAATGTTATGCATTTTCATGCCTCACTTTTTTCCTAACAGATGAGGAAACCGAGACTCAGAGATGTTAAACAACTCATCACATTCTCAGCAGAGGGTGCGGCTGAGCCAGGGTTCAAACCAAACCTCCTGCTATCCGAATCATAGCTCTCAACTTGGCAGTCCTAAAAGGAGAGTTCAGGGGGCCCAGGGCCAGGCTTCTAGGGGTCCCAGCAGGGTGGGAAAGCTCAGAATTTGGTGACTTTTCCCTGACAGCAGCTCAGAACCTCCCACGGCGTCAGGACAGCAGGGCCCTGAGCAGCTCCGCCGGCAACCACAGCAGTTCCCTGACATTTGACATTGTTTGTCGGCAGTCACAAGTGGTCGCTATCAAGGATTACTATTTGCGTATCCGTGAGTCACAATATGCCAGATTCATAAGAGCCAGATGTCACAGTGGACCCAGACGAGGCCCTCCAACAGATCCCACACGGTTCGTGTGTCAGGCCAGTATCCATTCATAAAACGGTTCCCTCCCAAAATGTAAGTCTTGAGGAAAAAAGAAGCTGAAGTTGCTTATGCAATTCTGAGACTAGTTGCAATTGATTTCCAAGCCTTTTTTCCCCCATGCCTCTCATATTTTTAATTCTGGATTATTACTCCCACAGTTCAAAGCAGAGGAGGGGGCACAGTGTCCATCATTCAACCCCAGAAGAGGAAATAGAAATTGAAAGACCTAAGTAGGTGAGCACAGAATAATAACATTATTTTTGTTGTTGTAAATGCTAAAGCTACAAAAATATCTTGTGGTCAGAATCAGACAGATGTGTCACTAAACCTCTCCCCACTTTTTTTTCCCCCTTTTCTTTTTTAAACTTTGGACTGAGCCACTTTCTCAAAAGCACAGCTGAAAAACCCTTAAAAACACATGCACACATACAGAGCAGTCTCAGGAGTTCGAGGCGTCTGGAGTAAGGATTAGAGAGGTTCAAGTCGGCTCCCCTTGTTAAAATTACAGCTGCACCAGAGATGGTACAGTATATCAACCCGGGGCTCAGGAGTGAGAAAATGCAGCTGTGCTGGATCAGACAGAATGTGCAGGGTGAAGTTTTCCTCTTCCCATCACCACTCTATCCAGAAAGAAAGGTCAGAGAGATGTCCACTGTGCCAGGCTGAATCCAGGAGGGCCAGGGTTGAAGCCCATACATCTGTCATTCCGCAACTATTTAAAAGACAGGTATGCATTTTTTTTAAAAAATCAGCGCCAAAAATAAACCCTAGGTTTAGCATTTTTTCATTTTCACTTTTTGTTTTCCTCCAGGGGTTGAAATTTAATCTCTCTTTTAGCAAAATGGAGTTGGCTCTCTCTCTTCCTCTGGCTTTTTCTCCCCCATATACGCTCAGTGCCTGTCCCACAAATATGCTCAGCTGATTATGAAGATTGTGCGTTGGCACTGAGGCCTGCTGTCACCATGAAATGTGTGTTTGGGAGCAAGTGCTTCTTCGTCTATGCCCCCTCACCCCCCAACACACCTTTGCAGCCATGGTGACCCTGCTAATCTTCAAGTTCAGCACTTGTCAGGTGCTGACAGCAGAGAAATCACTTTACAAAATGCACCCACCATGGGGTGTTCGTGCCTGTGAGTGTGCAAGCAAGTGTCTGACTCTCCTGTAAGGTTTCACATTTCCCACGGGGCCCACTATTGCAGTAATTGGAGTGACGCAACCTCATTCAGTAGCTGTTCTAAGAAACTTTGGCCCAGGGCTAAGCTTGCCCCTCTTCCTAGGATGTCCTGCTTGACATTTCTCCCCTCCCCAAGAGGCACTTTTGGTAAGTGAGGCAACACAAACATCATTCACCAGCTGCACACCCACCCCTGAGCTTGATGACCTACGTTATTGGCTAGCACAGAGTCATTTTTTAGTTTAACTCACGTCCGGTTAGGCACAAAGATATTTTTTAAGGCTACTTTGTGGGGGGTGAGAACACATCAGGGGTCACTCCAAATTCATTCCAAATCAGAGGCGCACAGACCAACCCCACAGAGAGCCAAACGGAGGAAATGACTCACCCCTGGGCCCAGTGCTCTCTCAGTAGTATGTTAAGACTCCCTCTTCCAGCACAGAAGGCCAGGGACCGTCACTGAGGTTCAGCTACTCCTTGGAATCAAGACCCGCATCCAGGAGCACCCACTGCCCTCCACCTTCCAGAGGAAGGCCATTTCCTAACGATACATGCTTATGCACTGGGCCATTTTTTGCATTGTATACAAAATCGAAAGAAACAGTTTTTTCAGCCCCTGACTTTTCTGTGGTGACCTTTCATTGCTGATCATTGAAATAAGATGATTTAGTCAATCTCTACTAAATAGAAATTACTCATTTTCCTCACCTCCCCATTCTTCAGATCCATTATTTTCAAGTGAATAGGTAGACAGAGTTGCAGAACATGATATATTGTTCCTCATTGGGCCAAAATTTATTATATTTATTTACTCACTTGACTATCCAATAATCCATCCATCCATTCAGTAATGTATAAATGCCCAGTCTCTGTCACAGTAAGTTGAGACCCAGGAGGTAGATGCCATCCTGTAGTTGATGAGCTGGCTGGGAGGTAGGAGAGAGACTGGGGAGTCAACAAAGGTGATCCTGTGGCATCTTGATCTGGGCCGTGGAAAGCATGTGAGTGGCATAGTGCAGGTGGTCAGTGCCACCTGCAGGCGGCAGAAAGGCTTCTGAGGTAGGAGAAGCAGGTATCTGCAGGCATGCAATTGGCAAAGGCAACAGGTGATGAGAGCTCTTTGAGCTGTTTCTCTCCCCTTGCCTGTACTCACAGGACTTTTGCTTTCTAGAGTTCCCTAATACAGCATTACTGTGTACGCGTAGGCCCATAGTAGGCACCTCATAAATGCCCACTGAGAAATGTATGAATAAATTAGTAATGATGAGTAATTAAAGAAAAGACACAGTAACTTAAAAAACCAAGGCAGCCAGGTGTGGCAGCTCACTCCTGTAGACTCAGCATTTTGGGAGGCAGAGGCAGGAGGATTGCATGAGCCCAAGGGTTCAAGACAAGCTTGGGCAACTTAGTGAGACATCTCTACAAAAAATCCAAAAATTAGCCAAGCATTGTGGTGCACGCCTGTAGTCCCAGGTACTTGGAAGGCTGGGGCACAAGGATTTCCTGAGCCTAGTAGGTTGAAGCTGCAGTGAGCTGTGATTGTGCCATTGCACTCCAGCCAGGGCAACAGAGTGAGACTCTGACAAAAACAACAACAAAAACACAAAAAACCAAAATGAAGGCAACTGCACAGGAGGATGAGTGAGCACAGGGCTATGAATGTCCTTTCATGGGCTACTCGTCCATTGCAGATACCACTGAGAATTGCAGAGATCTTTCCAGTTGAGTTAAATGACAGAAGACTTACCGCCCTCCCACCAGAATGCTTGGCCAGTACACCAAATGGAACCTAATTTCTATCTGCATTTGTATACTCCTTTTATGAGGAACGTGGTAATGAAGAGTAAAATATCTATGAAATATTAGAGAGGGGAATATTTTCTTCATAAAGAGTCTTTGAATGCACCTGGAGAAATAATATGAAATAGAATGTCCACATAGTGGTCGCATCTCATGTGGCAACAACAATGAGAGAAACTGGTATTTCTAGATTGCCTATACTTTTTTTCCAATGTCGTGTTTGAATCTATGTGCAACAAGTAATTGGGGTTGCCCGTGATATGCAACACACCCTTTATTAAAGAACAGTGAGGTTTATAGAATCGTGAAGGTAAAGGCTTATAGGAGTGCACAGGGAAGCATGACTTCCTAAGCCGAGCATTTAAGAGAACTCTGAAGGTTGTAGAATTGGACTTGAAAAAGTAGATAAAATTTATACATGTGGAAATCAGTGTGACATTTTAGGAAAGGGGGAAAATAGCCTGAAAAGGCGTAAAAATAAAAATTAGAGAGAGAATTACTGGGAAAAGTCTACTGTGTCCAGAATAATTAATGTATGTGCATTAATTAACAGAATCTTCCTTAATCACATGTGGTGTCAATCAGTGCAGGAGTCAGGCAGACAGTAGGCTCGCATTTTTATACTTTGGGGCCTGAAGAAAAATGAGTGGCATTTTCAGGAAACAGAGATATGAGTGTCATAGCTGAAGGGACCTCACTCATAACATCTATTTGGTCCTTAGAGAAAAGCTCAAACCACTGGCTCAGTGAGAGGTTGTTCTTCCACCTCTTGGCAGGAAGGGCATCCAGCCAGGCTTCTTGTTTCCAAGATACGAAATGTAACGAATCCCTTGGAAAAAAAAAACTATTTAATTGCTTTGACTTCAGTTTTCTCACTTGCAAATTGGCAAGAGAAATATAAGCCTCAAAGGATTGTTGTAATTAGTAGATAAAAAATATGAGCCTAGACAGGTACATAGTAAGTGCTCAGTATACACAAATTGTGAATTGTGCATAGTAAAAGTGTGTTTCTAACATGGGTGGTACATCAGTATCACCTGGAGGGCTTCTTAAAACACAGATTTCTGGGCCCATCCCCTAGACATTCTGATTCTGTAGGTCCAGGGAAGACCTGAACACTGCATCCTGAGGTGATGCTGCTGATTCAAGGGCCATTCTGTGAAGACCTCCACACTGGGCAACACTGCCTTTCTCTGCTGTATCCCTTGACACACCCACTCAGGGGCCTCTAAACAACTCTAGACTCTCAGAGAAAGAGACTTGGCAAACTCATCCAAGGGAAAGTTTTAAATAAAATTTAGTGCCTATTAATTAAAATAAATAAGAAAACATAAAATGGTAGAAATTACCTCAGCCACTTTAGTTCATCAAGGGGAAAAATATTTAGGAAAAGAGAGAGTTAGTAATGCTTTTGAAACCATACCTCTCTTTTTGGTGATGTGACTGAAAATCTGAGAATTTCCTGGCTAATCAAATAGAGTTAATACTTCTCATAACTAAAAGGCCACTGCCTTCATTTGGTTCAATAATGTCACAGGATTCAAGTTTATTTTTCATCTGTTCTTCTTCCTTGTTCCCTCAACCCTACTATCTCATTATCTAAGACAGAGCTACACTGGGCACTCAAGGACAGCTTTGACCCTTCCACAATTGACAATACACTTTTAATTTGAAACCCACGCTTGTATAGATGGGATGATACTGGTAATAGGGCAAATACATTCTCCAAACTTCCATGTTTCCTCTTGAATGTCTTAATGTTAAGGTCGAAGGACAGAAAATCCTAACCCACATCTGCCATTTAAGGATCCTGAGGTTACTGAATGGAGCTTTAGAAAAGAAATTTAGCTTTTCTGATTTCTCAAAAAATTTCTAAAAAAAGATACAACATAATGAAAACTTCCAAGGTAAATTGGAAAATACCAGCTGTGAAAATAAATAGCAGTATGTTGGCCTCCTCCAAACCCCATCCCAGTGGAAAATAAGAATATGACGTCTTTCTGAGATATACTCATGTGGAGAAATTGATGCTTACCTGTCAGCATGGATCAGAAGCCACATCAGCTAGGAGAGTCCCATACAAGCCACCAAAACAACGTCAAAACATTGCTAGTCTGTGACATCTGGAGTGACCTCATACCAAACCCATAAACAGAGAAAAAGAGAGACGGCAAGGTTCGTATTGCTGCTTCTTGGCAAGATATTTTCCACATGAATCAGATTTCCTCTGCAATATAATTGGCCCTCATCAATGTGTGCCCATGAAGTTATAAATAAAGAAGCCAACTTTTTTTATTGAATGCTTTCTATGTACTAGACCTATGTACTATGTACTAGACCTTGTGCTAGGTGCTTTACAAATAAATATCTCATTTAATCTTCACAGCAGCCCTGTGAGGAAACAAATGTATGCCCTGCATTAGCAAATGAGGAAACAGGGGTTTCACTAAGGTTGAGCCACTTGCTTAATGTTAGTGACACAACCAGGATTAGAACCTGGGCCTGTACGAGGCAAAACAGCATCCAACCATTGCTGTCATGAGAAGAACTTTTATTTTTTCAATTAAAATAAATACATAAGCTGGGCTCAGTGGCTCAGCCTATCCTCCCAGCACTTTGGGAGGCCAAGGCCAGTGGATTGCCTGAGCCTGCGGGTTCGGGACCAGCCCAGGAAACGTGGTAAGACCTAGTCACTACAATAAATAAAAAATTAGCCAGGCATGGTAGCAAGCACCTGTAGTTCTGGCTACTTGGAAGGCTAAAGCAGAAGGATCACCAGTGCCCAGCAGGTTGACGCTGCGGTGGCCATGAGTGTGCCACTGCACTCCAGCCTGGGAGATAAAGTAAGACTCTAACTCAAAAAATAAATAAAATAAAATAAATACACATAAATAGATGAAAAAACTTACCATCTTAACCACTTTTAAGTGTATAGTCTATTAGTGTCAGGTATATTCACATGGTTGGGCAGCTAATCTGCAGAACTCTTTCATCTTACAATCCTGAAACTCTATACCCATTGAACAATGACTCCTCATTTTCTCTTCCTCCATCCCCTGGCCATCACCATTTTACTTTCTGTTTCTGTGATTTAACCACTCTAGGTATTTTGACATAATTATCCAGTGTTTTTCTTACTCTGGCCAGCTTATTTCACTTAGCACAATGTCCTTCAGTTTCATCCATAATGTAGCATGTGTCAGAATTTCCTTCCTTGGCTAAAGCTGAGTAGTATTCCAGTTGTATGTATACATCATCTATCAGTGAACTGGCATGAATTGTTTCCACATTGTAAATATTGTAGCTAATGATGTAAATATCTCTCTGAGACTCTATCCTCAAGTATTTTGGCTATACACCTAAAAGTGGAATTTCTGAATCATATGGTTATTTTGTTTAAATTTTTTAAGGAATTTGGATACTATTTTCCATAGAGGTTTCACCATCTTATTTTGTTTTTACCAACAGTGTGCACAAAGATTCCAATTTCTCCACATCCTCACCAACACTTGTTTTGGTTTTATTTTTTTGTTTTTGTAATAGCGGCCATCCTAATGATGTGAGATATGTGGTTCTGATTTGTATTTCTCTAGTGATTAGTGAGGTTGAGCATATTCTCATGTAATTTTTGGCCATTTGCATATCTTCTTTGGATAAATATCTATTTGCCCATTTTAAAATCAGGTTATTCGATTTTGTTGTTACTGTTGTTTAGTTGTAGGAGTCCTTCAAATAGTCCAAATATTAACTCTTTATCAGCTATGTGCTTGGCTAATATTTTCTCCCATTCTGTGTGCTACCTTTTCACTTTGTTGACTATGTCCTTTGATGGAAGTTTTAAAATATTTTGATGGGGTCTAACTTGTTTATTTTTTCTTTTGCCTTCTGAGTTTTTGATGTCATATCCAAGAAATCATTGCCTAATCAAATGTCATGAAGCTTTCCCCCCATCTTTAAGAGCTAGAACTATAAAACATTAGCTCTTATGTTTTAGGTCTTTGATCCATTTTGAGTTAATTTTTGTGTATTGTATAAAATAAGGGTTCAACTTCATTCTTTCCATGTGGCTATCCAAGTTTTGCCAATCCATTTACTGACAACATTGTTCTTCCTCCATTGAATAGTCTTGGTGCCCTTGTCAAAAACCAGTTGGCCACATGTGCAACATCTGGGCCCTCCACATGTCTGTCTTTATGTCAGTACCACACTATTTTGATTACTGTAGTTTTGTAATAAGCTTTGAAACTAGAAAGTGTGAGATCTTAAATTTATTTATTTTTCAACATTGCTTTATCAGTCAAAATAGCTATTTGGAAATGAAAAATAAATAAATAAATAAGAAGCTATTCAAGCCCAAGAATGAAATGGAGTTCTTAAATTCACAAAAACCATTTTGCTTGCCTATAAGCAATCAGTAAAGATGCCAGAACACTCTTCCAGTTCAAGAGGATCACTCTTTATAAGGATCTGAGACTCTTGTCCCCTCCTTCATTGGTCAAATCTTATGATTTTAGAATTAGCCCCACATTGTCTATTTCCCCCCTACCCTCCCAGTCACTCAGGGTCCCCACTGAGTTTATTTGTTAAATGAGCAGCTTTAGATGGGAAGTTGTGCTATATTCATATCCTCAAAATCAGAATTCCAAGAGCAGCAGAACAAAGGAGATCTGTAGCAGACAGAAGGAGATTTATGGAAGCTCTGCCAAGAGTTGTGAACATTTAGGAAAGGGAGTTCCTTTCTAGTTTTCAGTTTTAGTGTCAGGAGGTCAGACCCTGGCAGAAAAAACACACCAAATTCTATAGGAAATACCTCTTTCAATCCAAGGCACTGTGGCTGGATATGTGTGTGGATATGGAAACCTTTCTTCCTCTCTTGCAGAGACACACAATCAACAAGAAATATGAGATGAGACAATATTGTTAGCACATTGGAAGACAGTGGCAAGAGGTTCATGGGAGCCTGAGACCAGTCGCAATGCCAAAGCCAAGGAAACATGAGCAAAAAGGCAAGAATATAAGTGATGGGAATAAAAGAAGCCAGGTGGTGCTGCAGCCAGTGACTGCAGAGACTTTCACAGGGCCCCATAGCTCCCCTGAGGACTGTCCTGAGGCCCAGCAAGCTTGCTAGGGTAGCCTCAGGCTACAGTGAGGGACAAGAAAAAGCCTCCTTCTGCCACCATCCCTCTCCACACTCTTCCCACTACTTGGAGGTCTCTCCTTCTTATTAATAAGTATGCCCTTCTCATCATCATTGTGGTCTCCTAGCCCCTAACTCCTCCTTCCTAAATCCCACTGTCTCTCTCTTTCTCTCTCTCTCTCTTTCACACACACACACACACACACACACACACACACACACACGACTCCTTTTTTCCTGCCTTAATCCTGGTTTTGCAAAAGGGCCAGAGTCCCCAATGTGTAGCGTTCCTTCTTAGAGTGTGTCATGCCTTCATTTTGTTAGAACAGATTGCTATGGGGGACTTTTAATTAGAAAAGGAGTTTCTGGTAGAGAAAGAGTTGCCAGCAGAGAAGATAGCAGTGAATGAAAATAAGGCAATAAAATATATACAAAAGAAATATGCCTTCATGTTGATAGAACAGAGAGTTATAGAAGGACTTTGAAACAGAAATGGAGTCTCTGGTAAAGAGAGTTGCCAAAAGAGAAGATAGCAGTAAATTAAAAGAAAATAATGAAACATATATAAAAGCAATGAAGAATAACTATGATTTATGGAGCACTTTCCATTTGCCAGGGTGTACTTTACAAGTCTCATATGTGTTATCTCAGTTAATTCCAACAATCCCACTGTGTGGTAAATATGACTATCTTCAGGTTGTTAATAGTGAAATTGAGGTGAGGAGAGATGCAGCCCAAAATGCTCTTTTTATGGAAACTATGAGAAATGGTATAGGCAGCAGAGATTTGGTCTACCTTGATTAATGTATTCTCCTTCTGTGAATAGAGCCAGCTTACAGGGAGTTCAAACTGGGTTTAGGATGCAGTCCCACAGCACCATGATCCTCCACTGATGAGGAGAGAGGTAACTCACCTTCCCTCCCTGTTTGAAACCTGTACTGGTCACAGAAGAGTTTGGGAGGTGGATACTAGGTTTATTAATAGTAAATAAAATATGCCTACTTGGTCTGTTCAGAGCAGCATCCATATCCCACATACAAATAGGACCTGTGGAACATACCTGAACAGGACAGAGATGGGAAGCCTCATTTGCGCTTCAGCCAGGGTGCCATTTTTTGAGGGTTCCCGTCTCAGGGCCTCTGTTTACTGCTTGCAGAATGGTGGGGGTAAGTAAAGAATATGGGAAAAATCAACACACAGGGGACATCACTGGAAGATTCCAGATCAGAAGACACCAGCGAGTCTCCCACGCAGCCCAGTAGCAAGTTTCCACTGACATCTAAGACCCACAGAAGAGGAAGAAAGAAGGGCAGAGAGAGGCATTTCCACCTGTCCCAGTCCTGGACAGGTGACCTGGTAGTCTTGGTTGCCCGCTTCTGAAGGCATTCTCACAACTCTTCCCCATCCTTCAACATTTCAAGGCTGTCTTGGGAAGAACAATTTAAGAAGGATAAGAAGCACTCTCCTCTCCCTTAGGGTGTGTATGTGTTATAAGATAATTTTTTTCCTTTCCTGTGTTCTGAGTGACCCAACAACATTCCCTCATAGCAACTGCACTTTTATATGGATTAAGAACCAAATGTTGAAAACACAACAGAAAAAGGAATCTTATTGCAGTTTCCGACATTGAACCTGCCAAGAACTAGGAGCTTCAGGAAAGCTAAATCAATTACTTAAGAAGTTTCCATATTTTCAGCTTTTCTCAAGAAAAGTTGGAGGAACACTCAAACCTGCCTTTCCAAAAAAAAAGCGCACACGGCAGTGAAGTGATAACCAAGGCATTTCCACAGTTTACGTGTTGGAGGGAGGCCGGCCTAGAGATTTGCCAAGAACATAGGAGCTGACTCCAGAAAGCTTTCTGGGGCTGCAACAGAAAGAACCCTTTCAATTAGTGAACTTCTCCAGGTTAGTTAAGAAATTTGCACTGTTCTCCCATCAGTAAACTCAAATATTTGTAACTCAGTGCTTTGAATCAGAAAAGGTCTGAGCATGTGAACTTTACTGTCTTCTTTTTAGAATCGTATTGAAAACTACACAATATATCATTTTTAGAAAGTTTCATTCAACCTCACGCAATCTACACAATGTGCCTTAAATGCCTAGTGTGAGAATTCAGATTCTGTGAGAGCTCAGGAGTTCATATTTAGAGTGAAAACAGAGGTCCATGGACAGATGTGATTCATGCCACAAGAGCGAGAGTATCTATGTGAGGAAAAATGATTTTGCTTCAGAGAGGCACAAAAAAACTAAAGAATGATGTTGACAAAAGCCCTTGGTTGGCAAGGTATAGAAGGCAGTCCAGAGGGAAAGGACTACCTTTGTATTCCAAATTTTACATATTTTATCGAATTTCATCTACACATATGTATAGATGGGTTTCAGTTCTTACAGAATTTGTCTATTCATTTTTAAGTGAGGAAACTCTTTGGGAGGCTGAGGTGAGTGGACTGCCTGAGCCCGTGGGTTCAAGACCCGCCCGGGCAACTTGGCAAGACCTCATCTCTACAATAAATTAAAAAATTAGCTGGGTGTGGTAGTGCACGCCTGTAGTTCCAGCTCCTTGGAAGGCTGAGGCGGAAGGATAGCCAGAGCCCAGCGGGTCGAGGCTGCAGTGGCCGGGAGCTGCCACTGCACTCCAGTCTGGGCGACAGTGAGACTCCAACTCAAAAAAAAAAAAAAAGAAAAGAAAAGAAAAAAAGCATCTACCAAAATAAGGAGGAACCAGGGAAAGAATTCTATCCATATGAAAATAGTTCTTCAGTATCCCCAAAAGACTACCATAACCAAAATGAAATTTTTGAAATCCCAGACATAGAATTCAAAAGGTTGATGGTAAAATTGGTCAATGAACTTCAGGAAAAAACTGAAAGCCAACATTAAAAAACTGAAAAACTATTTGGGACATGGATAAAAAATTCTTTAAAGAGATAGACAGCTAAAAAAAAAGCTGAAATTCTGGAAATGAAAGAAGCATTTCAAGAAATACAAATGCAATGGAAAGTTTTAACAGTGGACTAGAACAAGCAGAAGAAAGGATCTCAGAACTTGAAGACTAGGCTTTTTAATTAACCCAATCAGTCTATAATAAAGAAAAAAAATCAAGAGAACAAAACAAAGTATCCAAAAAATGTGAAATGGTATAAAATATCTAAACCTTAGAATTCTAGGTGTTCCTAAGGAAAAAAGAAAGTGACAGGTTTGAAAAACCTATTTGTGGGAATAATGGAGGAAAACTTCCCTGGTCTTGTCAGAGATATAAACAGCAAGATACAAGAATCTGAAAGAATCCCCAGAAGAATTATTGGAGAAAAAAAAAAAGCAGCCTCAAGGCATATAAACATCTGACTATACAAAGTTAATGTGAAGGAAAGAATTTTAAGAACAGTGAGACAAAAGCATCAAATAACTTACAAAGGT
>CAUYQG010065223.1:0-32162 GCA_963574415.1 Tarsius wallacei | reverse complement strand
ATTTATTGTAGAGATGAGGTCTCGCCAAGTTGCCCAGGCGGGTCTCGAGCCCGCCGGCTCAGGCAATCCACTCACCTCAGCCTCCCAAGGTGCGGGATTACAGGCTGAGCCACCGAGCCCGGCTTGAAATAGGTCTTGAATTCCAAAGACCCAGAAAGATTTCTCAATTTAAAAAAGCGAAATACCTGATTTAGAGTCTTACCTTCCACTGAGCCTTAATTTTTTTCAAATAGTTTTAAGTTAGTCAGCATTAGCTTGGCTAAATAAATTAAGTTTAAGAATTCTGTTTAGGAAAATCTTTGGGTGAGGTTACTGGCACATGAACTAATTGGGTCAGAAATATCCAAAGTTTTTTTGAAAAAAAAATTTTTCAAAAAACCATGAACTCTCTCCTGCTCTTTCCAAAAAATCATCTGATTGTCTAAGCGTTAAAACAATCTTTAAGTTCCAAAAATATCAGATGCAAGAATTGACATTGATAAACACTATAGCCTCCAAGGAGGCTATATTCCCCAATACTTATTTTATATATGGCCACAGATGATTTAATCATAAATCATTTGGCCCCTAAACACGTTGGGGGTTAGGGGAATCGACCACCCCCTTGCAGTAAAAAATCTGCATAATATTAGACTGTCCTAAAATTTAACTACTAATATCCTACTTTTGACCTGAAGTCTTACTGAAAACACAAAAATCTATTAACACATACTTTATTTTATACGTATTTTATAATATATTCTTATAATAAAGTAAGTTAGAGAAAATAAATTTTTTTTAAAAATTATAAGAAAAACTATATTTCCTATTTATTAAATGTAAGTGGATTAACATAAAGGTCATCCTTGTGAGTGGGCTGAGAGAGGAGAGATTGGTCTTGCTGTCTCAGGAGTGGCAGAAGTGGAGGAAGTAGAAAGGGAAACAGGAGAAGCAGACACACTCTACGTATAAGAAGACCTTTGTGTTTCACATATGTTTTGTTCAAGGGTCAACTGTATTTTATTGCCCAACAAATGATGCTTGAAGAATGGAAGAGCACAATATTGTTAATAATTCAGAGAAAACAAACATATACTGGGATTGTCTGAGCAATTCTTTGCTATGAAGAGTAATGAAAAATTCCCCAGAGGGAAGAGCCCATGACTACTGAGCATAAGAGACAACAGAATGTCTCTCAGAGAGCAAATCTCATCTAATTAATGAACTTTTCACATCACCTGTGTAAAGACCGTCCTAATTACCACGTAGTGGAATTTCAGAATTGATATGGACCAACGTCTGCTGTTTTCTCCTATTCTAAATGAGGGACCTTGCTGAGTTATTTCCCCCCATTCGGATATTGTATATTGGATGTTGGTGTGTGGTAGAAAATGTCTTTTGAGTTCGTATGTCACTACACGAAGAGGAGCTACTGAGGATTATACATTCCCTGTAGATCCTGGACTTTTAACTGGATACAATAGCTTAAATGGATTATAAATTGGCTCTCCTGGGGAGAAGATGTATATATTTTAGGTTGAAAGGAAGAGTAAAATGAGTATTTTGTTACCAAGTTTTCAGACAGTGATGGCAGAGGTTGATTAATTTTTTATCAAATACTTTTAACTTTCCCCCTGGGCTCAAGCTAGCATGCTTGGCTCCTCTTCCCTTCTGTTGTGGCTGAGTCTTGGCTAATGAACTGGAAGTGAGAGTGAACATCATCCACTTCAGGTCTGGCCCATAAAGGCTCCTTCATGATTTTTTTCAGTCTTTTTTTCTTCTTTTTCCAACAGGATGCAGAGATCCAGGAGAGAATTATAAGGCTCTAGAGTATGATAAATTCACAGATGGAAGGAGTCAGGTCCTCGAGTCACCATCAAACACTGGCACCGATGTGTTACATGAGTGAGAAATGAGCCTCTTGTATTAAGCCTCTGAAATTTGTTCTTAAGAACAGTTAGCTGAGTCAACCACTTACATGGGCTCTGTGACCCTCACAATTCATGCTGGCACTTAGTTTCAGGTGAGTCAACTATAGGGTGGAGACACATGACAATTAACCATAAGTGGTTAATCCATATGAAAAATATGTGCAGCACTGTTAGAGTAAAATTCAAAAGAGCAAAGAAAAACAAGCAATAAAATGAGAGAGCGGGAGGAGTACTCCCAGTGGACATTGTAGTCAATGCAAACGTCATAGAGAACAGAATTCTTGATCTGTTGCTGAAGATGGGTCTGGAGCCTGTCAGGAATGTAGGTATGTTCCCAACTGAGCCTAATGATCAATTTCCCTGGTTCAGTATTGAGCTACTTTTTTAAAAACACTATTGAGCAATTTTATTTTTATTTCCATGATGTGCTGGATAGGTTGTGATTCCCCATCACTTTCCTGTTGAGTTAGGGAGGGCTAAAGTTGAATAAAATTGAAAGGGAAAGACTTACGCTTCTATAAATGAAATGGGAATAAGAGTTGGATTGGGGGTAAAGAGAGAGGAGAAACATAAATAACTACATTTCTCTAATGATAGGAAAAATGAAGAGAGCCTATGCTAATTACATGGGGAAGGTATGCAGAGCTGTGGATATGTGTGTAGCTCCTTCGCTTGTTGAATGAGACTCTTTTCAATTTTCTGTTCCAATGACCGTATGTTGATTGTCTACCATAGTTTGTGGGACATAGTAGGAAAATTATAGGAACCCAAGTTAAAGAAGGGAGAAAGAAACATTTTGTTATTCCTATTTATGGTTTGATAATTATGGTTCAATCTTCTTTTTCACATTTAATAAAAGACAACAGTCCAGGAATGGTGGATCATTTTGTAATCCCAGCACTTTGAAAGGCTGGGATAGGAGGATTGCTTGAGGCCAGGAGTTTGAGTCCAACCTGAACAACTTAGTGAGACTCTATCTCTACATGAATATTATTATTCTTGTAGAAATAGGGTCTTACTATAGTAATAATAATAATTATTATCATTATATTAGTATCTGTGTCTCCAATTAGATTACTGCAACATTTCTATAGATAATATTTTAGTCAGAGTTTGTGTATGATTCACATAACATAATATATTCTCAAAGAATATGTGTTAATTGGTTATTCTTGATAAAGACACCACTAATAGATCTGAAGGTCTACTACTCAAATTTCTTCTTAAAAGGACAACTTTTGGGAGATTGTTTGTTATCATAGTTTAATTTGTAGGCAAAATATGAGAGGAGTCAAAAGCAGTGATGGAAGGAAATTGGATGTGCCCTTAAATAAGGTTACTTGGTCTCAAGATGTTGCAAAAATGGATGGTCGTGTCTTAACTCAGTGTCTAATACTTTCCATCATCTCTCAGTCTCCCCTCTTTCTTCTTTGGGTGCCCCTCCCTGCTACCATATCTTGCAACTGCTTTTAGTATTACTCTTAATTCGTTCCATCTACTTAAATCATGTATTAACTTGAGTTCTCTTCCATAATTAATGTATCTCACTGTTTCTCATTCACTCATTCATCCTTTCATTTATTCATATGTTCTGGCTCCTTTGCTGCTGGCTTCAGCTAATCTGACAAGTGATGGATCTTATCAGGCTACATGTATGTGGCTACACTTTTTCTGCTCTAGTTTTCAGTAACTAAGCAGTGGATTACCTAGTCTCGCCCATTTGGTTTGGATCTATTGATGCACAAGTACTGATGTGACAAATGTCAACCCTGAGAGGAAAAAAATTCCCCATATTGCCATTGCTGGATTTGTTAAAATAGGTAGTTTACAGAGGCAAGAGATCCTTTCCTAACAGGTGAAGTCATTAGTGATTAATGGAAAGAAGCTTCCTCTTCTTTACACAGGATGCCAAAGATACAAGGACTTGTATCAGAAATACAAGAAACTTATCCCAAGTACTAGTAGAGAATGCTATAACTATCATTAACTGAATAGTTAACATACCATGGCATTGATCTAAGGGGGGCTCCAAAAAACCCGGAATTTATTTATAAAAAATTGTTTTTATTCTTACGTGTTTAAACTTCAGTCACCTTTGAAGGACTCTCTGTTTGTTGCAAAACACCTGTTTAAATGCCTTTTCCACTATTCAAAACAGTTTTTGAACTCATCATTTGATATTTTTTAGTGCTTCTGTCATTTTTTAGTTTCACCTCTTCCACATTGGCAAAGTATTTCCCTTGGAGGATTTTTTTCATCCAGAGAAACAAACAAACATACTAAAGTTGCTCAGGGTGAGATCAGGTGAATAGAGAGGATGGGGCAAGGGGGTTATGCCATTGTTAGTCAAAAACTGCTGAACACTAAGAGTGAAATGTGGGTCAGTTGTTCCTGTAATTCACCCATCACGAAATGCGCAAACACATTGAAAGAATCTCCAAAAGAAATTCACTGAAGCTGAACACAGCCTCTCACAAGGCTAGCTGGTCCACTGATGCTGATGTGTTCTTAGAACACTTACCTAGAGGGAGAAGTCTATACTACAAGGAGCCTGCCCTCCAAAAAATAATTCCAGTTTTTTTGATCCCTCTTATTATGAATGCTTTATGTGAATTTTTTGTTTATTCCTCACAATAATTGATAAGGAGAGGCTCTATTATTGTTCCCATTTTATGGATGAGAAACATTGAGGAAGAGAGAAGTCAAGTAGCTAGTAACTGATGGTAAGGAGCTTCAGGTCTAGGTCTGTCTGACTCCATCACCTCATGCTATAGTGGTTTTCTCAACATAAAACAGGCAATATCCTTATATTGCTTTATAGTTTGCTGGGCATTTTCTACCTGTTCTTTAATTAAATCCACATAGTAAGGTTGTGAGCAAAGCACAATTGATCTCCCCATTTTATATCTGAGGAAATTGAGGGACTGTTGTGTGATTTCTCCCAAATGATCGCAGCCCCATATCGGAGGTCAGAACTTGAACCTATATGATAGCATATCTTCATTTCTCTTGTCTCTCGGTTGTAACTACACAGAGAATTTCTAATAGACTCCCATGCATGCACACGTGTATATGTTCTCAGGGGCCTTATTCCAATAAAAAATTCTTCATCATGACATAAGTTGTGAATGCAAACACAAAGCTAATGAGATTTGAACTGAGAACAAACATCGGGGTAGCCATATATTCTGGCTAAATAAAAGCAATGCGGGAATTACAAGAGGTCCTGCCCAGGAACTTCAAAGGAAATATGCTGTCCCTATTAAGAGCCTTTAATGCAAACTTATCCGAAACAGAATGCCTGCCCTGGGAATTTTCTATGCCACATTCATACACATCATTGCACGCTAGTCAATCTGAGACATAGAAAAAAAATAATGGAAATTTCAGGTGTGAAATTAGTCACCCTGGGGCACCTCTTACATAGTCCCCTGAATGCAGTAAAGGAAATATATGGAATGTGACAAAGAAAATTAATTAAAATGGGCAATAAAGACTGCCAGGTTCAAACAAATTGTGGCACCTAGCACATACCGATTCTATACCTGCAGGCCAGATTTCATGAAATCCAGACAACTTAAAGCATGTTTTTATACTTTAATGGAGAAAGGAGGTTTTCATGTTTCTTAGTTATTCAGAACTCTTTATTTCCCACCTTACATTTAAAAATTCTAAAATGGAAAATTTACTGAGTTTGTATAGTTCTTTCTTCAGCAATAGCAGCTGAATGTTCAATTCAATTCTATTTTGGAAGTTTACAATAAGAGATTTTTTAAGTTATTCAGAAAACCTATTGTACAATGAACACTGGCATAAGCTTTAGGGTTAATATTAAGAGAAAATTTATTTATTCAATAACAATTTCAACATCAGTCCAGGTTACTATTAATTGTTTTAGTATCATTTTGTAAATGTTATTTTAAACTTTTTTTTTTTTTTTTTCAGTATTTTCAAGTCTATGTCTCAGCAATGGCCAGGGAATTCTTCTTTGATTTTCTTTTGGTGAATACTTAAACATGCTCACTGTGGGGTTTTCCTCCTTAGATAAAAACCTAACACCCCTTCATCATTTTTCTATATTTTGTTCTTTGTAATATGAAGTGGCCTTGTGGACAGCAGAACTTTATGTCCATTCCATATTTCCAATAATCTTTTATCCTATTTTAAACTCCTGACAGGTTTATTTTTACTTACATTGAGGCCTGCTTGCCCTATGTTTCTAAACTTCCTAGTTAGACTCAACTGACAGCTCTCCATCTAAGGCTTCTTTCATTCTGTTGGGGAGGAGAATGTCATTGAACCGTCACTTTCAAGACTGTTGCTGCACATAAGTGAAGCCAAATTTATATCGATCAAAGTGACATGTTTGCAGAGCCAAATAAACAGAAACATCCATATAATTTATGACTTGTTATATTTGGCGATAAACAGACATTTTAATTAAGTTTGGGGTTGAAGCTTTTAAAAACTTCTGCCTGAATTTTATCACTCACAACAAATAGGACCTTGGATGAAGAAAGAGATAAATAGCAAATCACATCCCATACATACACATGGACTAAGGATGCAGTTTTTACAGTTTATGTGAGACGAGGCCAGGAAATAAATTCCAAGAAGGTCCCATAAATGGCATCTGTAGCAAGTTTTACAATAAAGGAGATTTTTTTTTTTCTTTCTTGAGCCAAAGCTGATAGACACGTAAAGATAGATGTCATACTAACAGGAAATGAGAAGTAATTCCCATTAAGTACAGTAGCCCTTATTTGAGTTTCACTTTCTGTGGTTTTAGTAACCTGGGGTCAACCAAGTTCCAAAAATATTAAATGAATGAAACTATCCTAGAAATAAACATTTCATCGGTTTCAAATTGCGCACTGTTCTGAGTCAAGTGATGAACTCCTCATGCTGTCCCACTCTGTCATTCGTAGACATAAATCATCCCTTTGCCCAGCACATCTCCTCCGTAGATATCACCCTTAGTCACTTAGAAACTGTCTCGGTTATCAGATCAACTGTCACAGTGTGGTATCACAAGGCTTATATTCAAGTAACCCTTAGTTTACTTAAGAGTGGTCCCTAGTGATGCTGGCATATTGTTATAATTGTTCTATTTTATTCTTAGTTATTGTTGTTAATCTGTTACAGTGCCTAATTTACAAACTAAACTAGCTCATACATATGTATGTATATATAGGAGAAAACATAGTATATGTAGGTTTCGGTACTATCTGTGGTTTCAGGAATCTACTGGGGGTCTTAAGGACAGATAAAATAAACATCCTTTTTTCCAAAGAAAGTTTCATCTCTTGAAAATTGTTACTAGAATATTTAGAACATGATCAAAATGTAGTTGATGAATTTGCTGAACAAAAGGGTATACAAATGCAGAGATGGGTTATTTTAGGTATCTGGAACATTTGGAAGCAGATCTGCAAGTCTGATATCCGAGAAAATAATCCTATCAATCCTCCAAATTATTCAGTGTCATTATAATGATAAGTCATGCTTATATACAATACTTTCCAGTTACAAAGTACTTTCTCATTCATTGTTTAATTTTAGCCTTGAATAGTCATGTGAGTCCTTGTATTGATATGCAAGATTTTTTGTTTGTGTTGGATGAACCAGAGTGCTGTAAGAGAGATTGAGCTGAAGAAAATCTCGCTGTAGATGATGTCTTTATCTCCTATTTGGTCTGGCATTCTACTGATTTTACCCTTTTCATTGTCATCAAGGAATCACATTTTGTTTGATGATTTTTGTGAAATAGATACAAACTTTTTCCCTAAATAGAAAAAATGTATCAATACCTATCATGTCTAAGATACTATATACTGCATGTTAAGAAAGTAATTTTCTATATTACTGAGCATAAGATTATAATACTAATTTATGAAAATATTCAAATAATGACCTTTGGTAGTACAATTTGGGAAGTTCATTCTAATTGTGATGTTATTCTGATACCAAGATTTCGAATTCCACCTGTCATTTCAAGTCTAAATCCTACAAAAAGAATGAGAACCACCCCCCCCCCCCCAAAAAAACAGAATTATTTTTTTGGAGGCAGGCCCCTTATAGTACAGGCTTCCCCTGCTAGTTAACTGTTGTAGGAACCCGTGGGCATTAGTGTCCAACTAGCATTGTGAGAGGCTGTGTTGGGCTTCAATGGTTATTTTTTTATTTTTGAAGAGTCTTTCAATGAGTTTGCCATTTCATGATGAGTGATTTACTAACACACCTGCCTACATCTTGCATGAGTGTTCAAGCAGTTGCTGACCACAAACGGTATGACTCCTGTGCCCCACCCTCCCTGCTCATCCAATCTCACCCTAAGCAACTTTTCTATGTTTCCCTGGATGAAAAAATTTCTCACAGGGAAATGTTTTGCTGATGTGGAAGAGGTGAAACAAAAAATGGCAGAAGCACTAAAAGGCATCAAAATGGATGAGCTCAAAAACTGTTTTGAACAGTGGAAAAAGTGTCTACACAGGTGCATTGCATCAAATAGTGAGTACCCTGAAGGTGACTAAAATTTAAACATGTTAAGAATTAATACACAATCATTTATCAATAAATTTCAGGTGTTTCGGGTTTCCCTTTGCACATAGAAAAACACACTGTACTTGATTTACCTCTCAGAAAGAGTAGAGGCATTTTTTACTTCTCTTTTTCAAGCACATATGGAAGCTAGTACAGAGATAAGATATACATTTCTATTAAGTTATACAAACATACATCTTTGCAAAAAAAATTACTAATTATTTTTACTTTAGTGAGGAGCAGACAAAAAGACCAACAAAAGGCTAATCTGTGCTGCTCTGTGTGTAGTGAGGGATATGATGTGCTGTTTCTGTACAGTGGGGTCTTTCAGATTTATTATGATCAATATAGCAGTTTTTGATGCTGTATCTGAGCGTCTATGTATATGAAAGCACCATTATCTGAAAGTAATATTATTGGAGACTTCTCCACTGTAAAGAACAAGGAGCACTCAAGATATTTATAACTGATTTTTATTTTTACATTTTCAGTAACATTTCTCAAACTTTACTGTTAGTGATTCTTCCTAGTAAATTTCTACTGGCATTTACATAAAAAACAAAGTGTATCTTGAAATCAAAGGAGATTGAGAGTCTCAATCTCTTAATGACAAGCTTGAAAATTTGGGGCAGGACTAAGGATATAGTATAGAACTGTCTGGGCTACTAATAAATTATCATGATGGAAACTAACACCACAAGAAGAATGAGAAATAACTGAGTCAAAAGGATTATCTTATATAGTGTTCTATTTTGAGTAGGTGGGTTGGAGATATTATGATCCGAGATAGTTTTCATGTAGATATAGGACAATGTAAAAATTCCTAGAATTTTATGTAATAGAATTTCTCAAAATTATATTTTTCACTAATTCCATTTTAATATTTTCTAAGTAATATTTATCTCATCATTGAATGATAGTTATCAAGTAGATTAGTAAAATGTTAGTGTTGTAGGTGGCATAAAATATAAAAAACGTGCTTATTTGTTTACTTCAAACTGAAAAAAGTAATGAATACTTGCTAAAAATATTTATTACATGACTATGCAGAGAACAAATAAAGAAATCTCCCTTTACTTCCTCTCAATCTTTCTCATAAGAAGTAAACATCATTAAGTTTTGTAAATATCTACATCAATATATGTAACCTGAAAAATACCTCATTGGTTGTGACCCTGTTTTGACATGACAAGGTTATAGTCAAAGGAATATCAACTTACTATGCAATAAAAAATAAATTTAACATTTTTGTTTTAGTCTTTTGTGAAAATAGCAAAAGTCATTTAAAAAAATCAATCAAAATGCCTTAAAATCTTTTGGGGGGCCAGAGGGAAGTTAGGCCTACTCCCCATTCAGCTGATTCTACATCTCTCCTTTCCCCCTAAGTTTCCGTACTGCTAACAACTGTTTCCCAAATCCAGACAAAGCTGGATTGTTCATATCTGTCATTTCTTCTGACTCAGCTGCATGTTAGTGGATCATCAGTTTTTCAGTTTTCTTTTGTTATGCTACTACAACTCTGTGCCTCAAAAGTGGGTTAGGCCGGGCTCGGTGGCTCAGCCTGTAATCCCGCACCTTGGGAGGCTGAGGTGAGAGGATTGCCTGAGCCCGCGGGTTCGAGACCCTCCTGGGCAAATTGGCGAGACCTCATCTCTACGATAAATCAAAAAATTAGCCGGGTGTGGTAGCACATGCCTGTAATTTCAGCTACCTGGAAGGCTGAGGCAGAAGGATCACCGGAGCCCAGCGGGTTGAGGCTGCGGTGGCCGGGAGCGGCCATTGCACTCCAGTCTGGGCAACAGAGTGAGACTCCAACTCAAAAAAAAAAAAAAGTGGGTTAGGACACTGCCTAGCATGAATGAATTTTTCTTACTTAGGGAGGAAAGTATAAATATTCAAAATTGAATGCCTTCTTTTAAGTTTTCTACATTTTCTCTATGTAAGTGTGTAGATGTACATGACATCAGGTACAGTTAGCCCTTGGTACCCATGGGTTTCCCATCCACAACCGATCTTGGATTAATAATTAAAAATAAATAAATGCATAGATAGATAGATAGATAGATAGATAGATAGATAGATAGATAGATAAAACATAGTTATATTGGTAGTAAACATCTACAGATGGTTTTCTTCTTATCATTAGTCCCTAAACAATGTAGTAGAACAACCACTTACATAACATTTGCATTTGTATTTGGTATTATAATTAATCTAGAGATGATTTAAAGTATACAAGAGGGTGTGCATAGATTAAATGCAAATACTATGCTATTTGATATAAGGGACTTGAGTATCCATGGAGTTTGGTGTCTTTGGGGGCCTCCTGGAACCACTCCCTCATGAATACCTAGAGATGACTACCCACCTCTTATTTGTAGTTTTAACTTTGGGCATTCACATTTTATTTATACCTAAGAACAATTGTCTGCCTTAAATGCTACAATAAGCTTTCTGAAATAAAAAGAAAAGAACAACTTGCATTTTTAGTAACCCCTGGGTCAGAAATGAAACATTTGTATAAGAAGATAAGATCTTTAAATGAGAAAAACTGGGTACATTGCTCAGCTGATAAAACAAGTCTCTGATGAATAAACAGAAAACAGAAGTTGGAATTGATCCAGATATGGGATTTGTGGGGAACAAAAGTCAAAGCAGTTTAGCTAGCAAAGAAGGCTGGGGGAATAAAAAAGTTCTTTGTAGTGCAAGTGCTGTGTTGTCTGGTTTGTTGAATTTTTTAAGTCGACACATCACACATTGTTGAAATGACAAGCTAAATGAACTTGAGTGGAGTGTAGAAAATATTAACAAAGCCAAGAGCTCTGTCCTTGGTCATGAGTCATCAGTGGTTAAAAAAAAAAAGTGCATAAGTTTGTCTGTAAGAATTTCCAAACCTGTCTGGAGGTTGTGGACATGTGAACAGTGCCATGTCCTCTGAGAAACTTGAAACAGTGTTTTTTAAAGCAACATGCCAACAATTGAGATAATAAAGACATATATTCATATTTTAACAAAGTGACATCTTAATGAGACTAAAGCAATATATTTCAAAGGATTGAAAGGTTGAGGCCCCATCACACTGAGCAGTCATTAGAGTAGTTTAACTTCTTCCCCAGAATGAGATCATATAAAGTATGAAGCCATGTAACAGGTCTGGCACACAGTACTGGCAGGAAATAGGGTTGTAGCCTTCAGTGCAACATTCAGGTCACAGAAATATAATTCAGATAAGCTACAATTTAGTTAAGCCTATATGCGGGTACAGAAGGGGACACCCCCAATACACAGATTTTATTTATAAAAAACTGTGCCTTTATTCTTACATGTTTAAACTGTAGTTTCTTTCAAAGTAGTCTTCGTTTGATGCAATACACCTATTTATATGTTTTTTTCCACTGCTCAAAACAGTTTTGAACTCATCAATTCTGATGACTTTTAGTATTTCTGCCATTTTTTGTTTCACCACTTCCAAGAAACTTTTTCATTCTGGGAAACAAACAAAAAGTTGCTTGGGGAGATCCAGTAAACAGGGAAGTTGGGGCATTGGAATCATGCTGTTTTTGGTCAAAAACTGCTGAACATTCAGTGCAATGTGGGCAGGTGCACTCATAAATCACCCATCATGAAATGAGCAAGCACATTGAAAGAATCTAAAAAAAAAAAAAATTACACTGAAGCTGAGCACAGCCTCTCAGAACACTAGTTGGTACACTGATGCAGATGGGTTCCTACAATACTAACCTAATGGGGGAAGCCTGTACTACAAAGGGCCCCACCCTTCAAAATATAATTATACTTCTTTTGGGGGTCCCCTCTCATATATAATGAAGGAACAAAGTAGTAATAAAGGAAAGAGAAGGGAAGGGAAAGACAGAAAGAGAGAAATTTTAAATATGCTTTAACTGAGCATAATGAAAATGGATAGCTTAGTGTTTTAGTCAGAAACAAGAAAGGTCCGTTACCATAAGGCAAGTAAGATTTAACCTAGTGAAAACTAGTTGAGTGAATTAACATGAAATTTGTATTGTGCATTTGTAATAATCTAAGGGAAGAATTTACTCCTTAGTCTATTTTTGGTATTCAATTTTCACAAAAGCATGGAATGTGAGTCCTAAAAGGGCTCTTCAAGGCCATCAAGTCTAATTGTTAAAGAAAAAGTAAGCTCTGAGTTGAGCCCTTGTAGGAACTATTCCAAGGTTTGTCTAAATGGAAGCAGTCAAGAAGCCCACTGTAAGAGGCTGATTAAACTGTTTATTAAAAAAAGTAAGAAAGAATAGGACAATCCTAACCTGAATAACCAGTCTTAGAACCCAGGTGTTACGGCTGCAGTGTAAATCTGTTATCACTTTTTCTGTATTCTTGTTTCATGTTTGGGAAGTATTAATTAAGTATAGATGTGGGCAGATTATGATTAGCACTTGCAGAACTGTTAGAATCATAGGGATTATGACTATTACTAGCAGAATCTTTTTTGTTTTACACAACTTTCTCATGTTACATGCGAGCTTGTCCTAACACTTAAGGGTACTACTTCAAAGTAGATTTGTGTAAGATAATTTTCTAAATTCTTTTCTATAAAATGTGATTTATCTAGCCTTATGGATCTTTGCTAATAAACAATATAGTACACAGGCACTTTAGTTATTCATCAATGATGTCCATTTTAAATACAAAAATACATCTGAAGGAATATCATTACACATCACATGTGTTTTGAACCTCCTTCCTAGGGAATTTAATTTTGAGGTTATAGCCCCCTTTTAATAAGTTTCTGTCTATGACACCATTGGCAGTTTTTGTTCGCTATTAATCACCAGGTCTTCAATTCCTCAAAGCTCCAAATGTTCATTTTGGGGGTGATGTAGTTATGGGAAAGTAAACACCACACTTAACTTCTGGAGTGGTGTGAATAATGTCAGCTAAGCCAGTCAGTCCCCCCACCCTCCACCCCCGCCCCCCACCCCCCACCCCGTGCTGCTGGTCACAGTGATAATATCAGGTACAGGCAGGTGATATACATCCATCAGGTTAAATATCCTTTCTACATGACATGAATAAAGAAGCAGTAGCTCTAGGAAACTCGGGCTCCTCTCATAAATCCAGGCTGGAATCCAGGCTTAGGACCATGTGACACCACAGAATGCAAAAGAGAGTAAAGTAACTGAGCTATTTGATGATATCATTGCTCTGTTACTTTCACTCTTCATTGCCAAGGAATGGCATGAGTCAGGCTATCTCATTTGTGTTGACAGTTAATGTCCATCTAAAATAAGCACATTATAGTACTTGTGTTGGTAGTCTGCTTCTCAACTCATGATCTAAAGGTTTCTAGCACACATTTTAAAAGTTTTTTAAACACAAAATGAGGGCAAGTGGCTAAGGAAACAAAAGTTATAAGTATAAGGACTATTTATCACTCTGACTGTCTAAACAGAAAGGAGGTTTGTTTGATTGAAGCTAAGGGTTTGCATTGAGGGGTATTAAGACACAGTATTGGATAGGCAGAAAATGATATCTATATACATACTGAATTATTTTTTAAAATTTATTTCACCTGTTTACCATTTTCAGGCTTGAAACCATGTTGATCCCACTGTAGAACAACAATAAAATGTATAAAGTATTGGTGTCTTATTATTCTTTCAACTTTGTCTGTTGTATTCTTAGAAGCTAGTTCAGTAACTGACATTCACTAAATATCAAGTTGGACTGAATAATTAAATACATGTTAGTGTCACGCATAGGAAAAGAAAGAAAACACTGTGTTTTGCTGAAAATTATATCATGATTTTTTTTAGTGATGTCATGGCTAGAGATAATTTTTTTATCCCTATTCTAAACAATGCTTACCCACTATGATCATGTTCCAGAAAAGTGCTTATTTGCCTGAGCCTTTTGTGTCAATTACTAAGCCATACACACACACACACACACACACACACACACACACACATACACATAGATAGCTAGGTTATAGATGGATGATAGATAGATATTTTCATAGTAATTCTATGTGTTAATTTGACCAGACCATGGTGAACCTAGATATTTGGCTGAAGATTTTTCTGTGTGTGTCTGTGACAGTGTTTTGGATGAGATTAACATTTGAATCAGTAAAGGCTGAGTAAAACATATTGCTTTCTTTAGTGTGGGTGGGTCTCATCCTTAGGGCTGTGACGACAGATATTTTCATTTTGTTTAAAAGAAAATCTACTGTTTTTGCTACACAGATACCCTGGAATGATGAGGAGGTTAGAGGTACTGACCTTCCATGCAATAAATAATTCATTAACTTTTAACTTTCCAAAATCTTAACTACTAATAGTTTTCTATTTACCAGATACCTTATGGATAATACAAATAGTCATTTAACAAATATTTTATATGTTATATGTATTAGCTACTGTATTTTTATAACATAGTAGTCTAGAGAAAATAAAATGTTATTAAGAAAATCAAAAGTAAGAGAAGACATATTTAATATTTTTTAAGTGGAAGTGGACCATCATAAAGGTTTTCATTCTCTTGGTCTTCAGGTTGAGTGGACTGAGGAGAGGGGTTTAGTCTTGCTGTCTCAGGGGTGGCAGAAGTAGAAGAAAATTTGCTTATAATTGGAAAATTGGATCTACACAGTTCAAACCTGTGTTGTTCATGGGTCACCTGTATTCATCATTTAACAAATGACAAACAATAAGCAAACCCACAACACTGCAGTGTTGCCATGTCAAAAACAAAAATGTTATGAACTTATCAATCAACTTGATATATTTACTCAGTAATTTATTCAACAATCCCTCATTTTGGAGTCTCTAATGCCTACCAAGTTAAAGGCAGTCAACTAACAGGAGACCTTCTAGTTTGATTGCCTATAATTAAAGAGAACAAAACTTCCTAACAGTGAAAGATGTCATGCTTATGGTGGGCCCAGTGTGTTCTGGGAGAATATAAGGAATGGCTGAATCATACAGGTCAACCAGAATACTTTGAGAAGAGACTGGCACTTTTAGAGCACTGATGAGTTTTCTGTACCTTTATATATTATTTTTCTTTAGTCTTCCCAACAAAGAGAGACGGAGTACATACCATCTTTATGAAACTATAGTAATTTTGCTTCTATTTCTAACTTTCAAGCTACTCTCAAGTCTGAGTTTGCTGTGCCTATTTTGTAATAACTAGGCAAATATGAAGAGTGCACCAATATGTCAAAAATATGTTTTATTTCTCCAATTCAGAAGACACTAACGGTCTTGATTGAAATCTGCACTGCCTAATGATCTTTGTACCCAGGCTATTGAATTCTACCTCTTTGGGCTGGAAATTTCTGCGCAATTTACTGAGGCTTTAGGCAGGGTTATGTTGGTCTTGCAGTTAAATAGTTATGTTAGAAATAAAAAAGTATTTAATGGTTTATTGGAAAGTCAATTGCCTAATGTGTGAGGTGCCTCTTTAACAGTACACTAAAAGTGTCAGAATTCTGTGCAATTTTCCACACACAAAAATGGTATAATATCCCACAGGTGTCAACCATTTACTTCTACTTCCTCTGCTCATTAGTAAAATATTTTAATACACAGCCTCCTGGAAATTAATCAGATATGTCCTAACAAATTGCCAAGTTAAGGAAGAAACCAGGTAGGTTCTGAAAAATATGTTACTACATACAAAACATGTTACTAAGAAGTTACTACAATTCATCTAAGTGCTAATATTTGTTATGATTACTTCCTACAACACAGATTCACTGTGTTGATTGTTTCACTGTAAATTGTTAAATGTAAGTTTTTTGAGCAAGGCCCAAGTATTCTTGATAGCTAAATTCCCATTGCTTTATATTTACTACCAAAATAATAAGATTGCCTAGGAGGCAATCTACAACCCCTTAAGAATAAGATTACTATTATTTTAATGTTAATTGATTTTTTTGTAGATGCATATTTTTGCTGAAAATATGCTTCTATATTGTTAGATGTGTTCTATACAGTTTCCCAAGTATATACTGGGCCATAAAGATTCACAGCAAGGTACTCTAATTTACAAAATTTTTCTAAACTTCTTAAAAGTCTTTAAAGAAATGGCCTTATCATTTTAAAACAAGTACATATTATTTGACATATCTCATATTTTAAAAAGTATATGTCCTTTAACCAGGTATGGTATAATCCCAACTAGTTGGGAGACTGAAATGAGAGGATTCCTTGAGCCCAAGAGCTTGAGGATGTAGTGAGCTATGATTTTACCACTGCACTCCAGCACAGGAAATGGAGCAAGACTCCATCACAAAAAAATAAACTAAAGAAAAAAAGTATATATTTTGTTTTGAGTTGATATCCATACATCTTAAGAGTTTGTCTTAGTTCTGGGCTACTATTAAAAAGTAGTATACACTTGGTGACTTATAAGCAGAAATTTATATCTCAAATTCTGGAGTGGTGGAAGTCCAAGATTAGTGCTAATCTGACTGGTTTCAGGGGTGGGCCCTCTTTCTCGTTTGCTAATGGCCACCTTTTCATTGTATCCTCACGTGCTGACAAGTAGGGCAGAAAAAAAGCAAGCTTTCCAGTTACTCTTACAAAAGCACTAATCTCACTCATAAGAGCTCCACCCTCTTGACCGCACCCAATACTAATCATCTCCCAAAGGTCCTACTTCCTAATACCATCACATTGGTGTAAGGATTTCAACACATGAATTATAGAGGACACAAATGTTCAGTTCATAACAGAGTTAATGTGGATAAACATACATATTATATAAGGTATGTGTGTGTATGTGATCAGATATGTCTCCAGATTAAAATATATTTTTATTTGTCACATTGAATTATATAGCCTTACATATCAACTTAAGGATATGCATAAAATGAAAATCATACATCATTTCATCTATGTAATCCCCTGTAATGACAAGTAAGATATGTGTGCATTTGTGTAGTTATATACACTGTATAATTTCTACTGAGTTCACAGATAGAAGAGATGAAAAATCTATGCATGTATATGACATGTATCTGATCTGTTTTTTAAGCTTTGTGGCATAGTTTCCCTTACATGTTTTATCATAAGAATAATAAAGACACATCATCATTATACCTACCAATTAGCAGCTTGCTGACTATGCCTTCAGTGACCTGCCATTTATCTCAACTCCATAGTAACTTTATTAAGAACAATGAATTATGGTTGTGTTATTAAAAGATTATCCTGCTCTGAATTTTTATGAGTATTCCTATTTTTAAGGGCACACAGCCATTCAATAACAATAACTGTTCTACTAATGCCAAATTATAACTAATATTTTTATTTCCAATCATGTCATAGATGCATTACATTAATTTATATAAAATTTGCTAAATAAGTCAAGCAACTTAGCTGGAAGTTAGGTGTGTTCTTCTCTCTATATTGTATGATTTTAATTACAGTTAAAGACATTTTAAGAAGCAAACAAAGATGCTTGATTAATTCTACCTATGTTCACTGATACCTTCTTGAAAATCAGGAACCCATAAATATTATCATTCTCTTTGTGTTGAGATTAACAACATCTTCATTTCTATTGATCTGTTAATATTTGGAATATAAAATCATTCAGATTATAATTTTCTAAAAAGCTTTCAAAGTTACTTATTATTTAATTTCTTTAATCAGTTTTGTCCTTTGTCTTTATCATCCATTTCAAAATTTTATTGAGAGTTGTGCAAATTCCCATCAACTTCTATCATACATAACCTAGTTCATGACTTCTCTCTGTAGTTTTCTAAGCCTAAGATGTTTCTCTTCTGTCTTTATTACATGCTTATAAATCTGACTTTCTATTATATTTCCATCCATTTCAAGCTAAGGCTGCTAAACTGCTTCCCATTTTCCTGAGATGTTTGAAACAATCAGAGGAGAGACTCAAAAATTTGCACCCCTTAACTGCCCATTTCCTTTCCTCTGTGCTGACATGTTTCCATTGCCCAGAATGAATTGCCTCTGTTTCTGGCTAAGGTCACACCACCTCATGAGTTCCACTCATTCTTGCCTATTCAAGAACATCATTTCAGTAATTGTTTCTCTCTCTCTCTCTTTTATTTTAGCAGTAATGTTCTAATCAATGCCACATATTTTTCAATAGCATAGAAAAATGTTGTTTTTCCACTATTAAAAAAAATCAAACCATAATTAAACTAAATAATGAAAAACCAGATTCTTGTGAGCTTACTGGTCTGAATTTTATGTGAGTTCTTGTCTTCCTTGAGTATGATTATGCTATATTTTATGTATGAATTAACAAAGGATTTATGCTGTCTCTCCAACTCATAAATAATACAAACAAATAATCTGACAATAGCTTGGATTAAATGTCTTGGTATGTTTTTCTCCCTCATAGTTTGGATTTTGAAACATGAAACATAAAAATTATTAGCCGGGCTCGGTGGCTCAGCCTGTAATCCCGCGCCTTTGCGAGGCTGAGGTGAGTGGATTGCCTGAGCCCGCGGGTTCGAGACCCGCCTGGGCAAGCGAGAACTCATCTCTACAATAAATCAAAAAATTAGCCGGGTGTGGTAACGCGCACCTGTAATTCTAGCTACTTGGAAGGCTGAGGCGGAAGGATCGCCGGAGCCCAGCAGGTCGAGGCTGTGGTGGCCAGGAGCGGCCACTGCACTCCAGCCTGGGTGACAGAGTGAGACTCCAACTTAAAAAAAAAAAATTATATTTTATCTCTCTTGCTTTAATAATTAATTTTGTCACATGACAATAGATTAATAATAGTCTTCCTTTAACAAATATGTGCTTTTATTTAGTACAGGAAATTTAAAGTATAATTTGCATGCCATGTTAAAGAATTATTTTATTTTATTTTATATGTATGTGTATATATATTATACTTAACTGTTTTTTTTTAAGATATGAAGTCAAATTTAAAACATAAAGTCAATTGTGAGGCAAATAAATTATAGACTATCTATAGAGTAAACTTCAGAATTTATCAATGATACACAATTGTTTCTAATAGTTAAAACAATTATTAGAAAAACTTTACATTTTTAAACAAACTTTGAGAATGGTAAGAGGCTTTGCTCCCCCAAGCAAGATAAGGTAACCCTAGGTGATTTTTAGTGAAGAAAGGAACTGCATGAAGGGATATAACTAATAAATAGCATTATTAATTGTCAAAAGGAGATACTGGAGACATTAAATTATACACACATCTCATGTCAGTAAAACAGGATACAGTGAAACATTTTCTCTGTGGATGATTTACTTGTATAAGGAGTTGGGCATTTCAGAAAATACAATGTAGACTTTCATCCTGAAACTGCATTGTATTGGTTCTGATCGCTTTAGAAACATAGGTGTACATAACAATTAACCTGGATATAAGTTGTGGTTATAAGCCAGTTCGGTACTTGTTAGGAAACATCTACAATATATAGAATGGGAATAAAAAGTGAGGTAGAGAAAAACTAAGCAAGACTGATGCCTCATGTTAAAAGGTCCATGAGTAAGTTGAAGTAAGATGTCTTTAGGTCTCTCAGAAATAAAGTTGCATGACATTTTTGACTAGAGGTAAAAGTCCTGCATTTGCCAAAGTAGACAATAGGCTAGGCTCTTCTGCTTTAAATTACACATATAAGATTCCTTCGGAACTCCTCACTTATACGTGTAACTGCATATTTGACTTTTTTACTTGAATGTCTTATTGTCATATCCAACTCAAGATATCCAAATTAAAAATTAAGGCTGGTCATGGTGGCTCTTACCTGTAATCCCAGCACTTTTGGGAGGCAGAGCCCAGAGACCTGAGCCCACGGGTTTGAGACCAGTGTGGGCAACTTGGTGAGACCTCATCTCTACAATAAATTAAAAAATAGCAGAGTGTGGTGGCGCATGCCTATAGTTCCAGTTACTTCAAAGGCTGAGCCCAACAGGTCTAGACTCCGGTGACTGTGAGCATGCCACTGCACTCCAGGCTGGGTGATGTGGTGAGACTCCAATTCAAAAAATAAAAATTAAATTGGAGATCCCTGCCTACCACCAGTACTGTACCCTTTCCACTCATTCCACCATAGTTAACACTTTAACTATGTTATTAATTTTACTTCTTTGTGCAGTTTCTTTATCTATTACAAATAATCTGTCATTTATCTGATAGTCATTGGGGTATAAGATAGGTCTCTTATTATTTTCAACATCTTTGTTCCTTTATTTTGTTTACCCTAATTCAATCATCAGCAAGTCATGTTAGTTTTATATTTTATTCAAAATCAAATTACTCTTCCCTACTTCATCTAAACTATGTTACTGCAGCCCCCATAAGTGTCCACTGGAAAACCCTTTAATTGATCTCTCCCTTTCAAATATTATTTTGCTACCATTTATAGGAGCCAGAATAATTCTCTATAAACATAAATAATATTATATTATTTCTGGCTCATAACCTCCAATGCTGTTGTATCCAATGTATTGTAAAATGCAACCCTATCCTGGGCCAACAAGGTCTTCCTATGGGATTTAACCTACCCTGCATTTCTCTATGAACCATTCTCCTGATTTCTTCTTTTTTTCTTGATGCCTTACGGTAAAGCTTTTGCCTTAATTGTCACTTAATATGATATAAGCCTACAAATTCTGTAACTACTTCTGGTAGTTTAGGTTTTAGTTTTAATGTAACCTCACAGAGGTTTTCCATGAACATCCAATTTTAATCATTCTAAAATTCATTCACATTGAGAGACTGTATTATGTTATTTGTAATTTACTTCAAAAGTGTCAGGTTAAACAGTTGTTTATTACATATGAACTAATTATCTTGAGCTTTAATTATAAGAGTACCTACTGACCTTATCAAGAATTTACATCCCTAGGATAGTTGAATGCTTCCTTCATGTCAGAAACCACATTCTCCAGAAGTCCTTCAGCCTTCAGATTGAAAAGTGAGATTTTGTTAGTAAAATGAATAGAATAATAAATTTTTGAGTTGAAATTTTATTAATAAAATTAAAGATTTTTTGTTTTTGTTTTTGTTTTTTGTTTGTTTTTTTGAGTTGGAGTCTCACTCTGTCGCCCAGACTGGAGTGCAGTGGCCGCTCCCGGCCACTGCAGCCTCGACCCATTGGGCTCTGGCAATCCTTCCGCCTCAGCCTTCCGAGTAGCCGGAATTACAGGCACGCACCACCATGCCCGGCTGATTTTTTGATTTATTGTAGAGATGAGGTCTCGCCAAGTTGCCCAGGCGGGTCTCGAACTCGCAGGCTCAGGCAATCCACTCACTTCAGCCTCCCCAGGCGAGGGATTACAGGCTGAGCCACCGAGCCCGGCAAAATTAAAGATATTAATGACATGTAGTAGACTTAAATACTTTATATGCAGTCAATACTGTCACATTAATAGGATGACCATCCAGAAAGGTATAGAGTATTTGCCCTTGGGTATGGGTTCATGGATTGATCATTAATAGTTCATCCAATCTCATCCAAACTCTGAAATAGACAGCTTTCTGCTTGATGTTGGTGCTAAGGGGAGTACCTCTGTAAGAAACTTTATTACATTTATAAAATATATAAAGTAAGGTTCATGAACCATTTTATATGTCTACTTTGATAATAAATATTTAACTAATAAATGTCCCTATAGTGGCAACAATTGCTATCATGTGCTATCAACTTGTTAAGAAAATAGATAATTCTTGTCTTCTTGAAACATCACATTTACTTTCTAAAGATAATCGAAGAGTTGTGCTTTACAAGCTAGTCACTAGCCTTTGCCCCAAGCTCCCCACCCAGTGGTTACCAGGAAAATAAATTTTTCAAAGCTCAAAGTGGTTTAAACTTAATCTATTCTGATAATTTCAATTGTTTCTTCAGGAAATGTTTAGCTGGCCTTGGGGGAAAAATCGTAGTCTTTCTGATAACCACTCCTTTTCCTGCTTCTTTTCCTGAGAAGACGTATAAATATACTTTATGAGGAAAAGGTATTATGCATCCCTGTGACATAATGGAAGCAACTTGTCTATCCTCTGGACTTTGTGTCATGCCTCTTATTCCCCAGGGAATTCTTGCCCTGCTCCATTTGTAGCTTAGTTTAGCCCCAACTGTAACTCATGGCCTTCTCCGGGTCTCCTCATCCTCCCTGAACTTACTGGCTGCAGATCCCCACAGTGATGGCCAAATTTTTCACCCAGCTGCTAACCTGGCATCCCCTCTTCCTTCCAGGTTTCCAACTCCTTCTTCAGAATCACCTCACCTTGACACAGCAGGCTCCATAGAGAGCATCTACAATTTCACTCAACATTTTATAAACAAAATAAATAAGGGATGATTGAGAAAGCAAAACCAAATAGTTCTGACTGTTCCCTGGTTGGGAGAGAGGGCAGTGTGAGAAAGAAGCTCTTTCCTGCATCCTAAAACAATGAAGTCAGGTCTCAGCAGCAATACTAATCTTTATGAAAGTCCCTCAATACTAAAGGCACATTTTAGCCTTTAAACTGAAGTACTGGAAGAGTACATGTAGAACAGCTTCTTTCAACTCACTCTGCTGTCTTCCCTCACTTTTTCCTCTTCACATGATCATCTCCCCAGTTATAGATTCCTTCTTAACTAGTGAGATAGGTAGAATTTTGGCCCACATGATCTTCTGATCTTGATAATGCTGTAATGTTTCCTTACATGACAAAAGATACATTGCAGATGCAATGCATGTTACTAATTAGCTGCCCTTGTGTAATGCTGGACACCCAAAGACCTCAAAGGGAAGGCACTGTGTCTGAGAGGCTAAAAAAATGACCCGGAGACAACTGATGAGACAAGGGCTTTATTTAGAAATTACATACAGGGATGTGGTCCAGGAGTGACCCATTGGATAGGAAAAAGCTACTCCTGATTGTAAAAGGTACGCAGATTATGCAGCATTTTACATAGGGTGGAGTGTAGGGTTAAACTTGAAAAGGGTCGAATTTCTAGTGCACAGGCGCAGAGTGAGAACTGTGCTTATACATGCATCACATGTAAACAAAATGGCTGTGAGGGATGGGATTTTTAGTATTATAAAGAACTAATAGTAAAGTAAAGATAACCAAATGTTATGGGCACTGATCCAGGCATGCCCAATCTGATATGAACTAGCCTGGGGAGTTGATTGCCTCAAGGACGGGTGCATGAGAACACTCACTATGCACAGCTGCAAGATGAGGTCAGAGGTCTGAAGAACCAGACCCTGGGCTCAGTAGGACGTGCAGGAGCCTGAGGGAAAGGGAACATCTGTGTTGGCCACCCAAAGGACCCCTCACCAGGCTCCAACACCCTGCTTGGGACCATAGTCAAGGTGTGTTCAAGGTGTGTGTCATGCTATACACAGGGAGATTTTGTTTTGGATTATTTCTGGGTTAAATGTAGTCACAAGACCTCTTAGAAATAGAAGACAGAGAAAAAGTCAAGAAGAGAGTAGATGCAGAAGTCAGAGAGATTGAAGACATAAAATAGCATTGACACATCCTTTCTGGCCTTGTAGATATGTGGAGAGATACTAGCTAAGAAACATGAGTAACCTACATTTAATTTTAACTACCAGCCAACAACGAACAGGGATCTTACTGCTATTACCACATAGACAGAATTCTGTCATCAAATTGAGTGATCCTGGAAATAGAATCAGCTGCAATGTTTCCAGGAGGGTGGGCAGTTCAGCATTGTTGAGACCCTTAGCAAAGTACCCAGCCAAGTCTCCCAGACTACTGACCTACTAAAACTACAGGATGGTATGTTAATGTTATATTTGGCTCCAGGTTTTGTGGTAATTTGTTATATCAGCAATATAAAATTCATAAAATTAGCTAAAAGTTAATGATGGATAGGTTACATTTTCTATACTACAAGAGAAATTTAATAATTGAATACTTAGTCTTCATTATTACCTACTATAGATGAATATTAAAGACTCTGGGACACTTTTTCTAATGACTCTAGCTAGACTTGTAGGGTATTGTCTTGCTATGTGTTTCATTATCTGCTATCTCCTGTCCTGGGGTAATAACCAAACTTCACGACCACACCACAGACCTAAAATTCTACAGTGAGAAATAATTCAAAAGAAGATATTAGTTTAATAATTGCAAAAATCATGCCATTGAAAGTTTTCCTTCTATTAAAATTAATTTTACTCTTTGCTGGGAAATTCTCACTTTATACAACCTATAGAGTCCTTGAAGGTAACTTTCTTTTCTCTCTTTTCTTCTTTTATGCTAAATGTTCTGAGTGTAATTTTTTTTTTCTAAAATTATAGGTTTTCCTTAAGGGAATCTACCTTTATTATTTTAGCTTAAGACTTTAAATAGTTCATAGTACAGGCATTGACTACACACAGAGACTTATAAATGTCAATCATCCCACTTCTTTTTCAATGTGTAGATGTTATTTATACTTTTGAAAATATAAAGCAAATATTGTTTTTTATTAAAGTATCAGAATATAGCATCATCTTATCATTTATCTCTCTTTTCTCTCTTCTCTCTATATCTACCAATCATCTATCTATCAATCATCTATCTGTCTGTCTACTTGTCTACCTATCTATCATCATCTATCTATCTACCTATCTATCCATCCATTCATCATTTTTCATAGCTCCCTAGACTTTACCTTATGTCATGGTTTATTCAGAGTAGAAATGTTTGAATTTGATGATTTGGGCAATTGTTTGTACAATATTAAGATGTCATAAACTCTAAAATATAAGAAAGTTAAGAGATATTCATGAGCTGGGCTTGGTGGCTCAGCCTGTAATCCCGCGCTTTGGGAGGCTGAGGTGAGTGAATTGCCTGAGTCCGTGGGTTCGAGACCCGCCTGGGCAACTTGGCGAGACCTCATCTCTACAATATAATCAAAAAAATTAGTCGACGTGGTAGCGCGCGCCTGTAGTTCCCGCTACTTGGAAGGCTGAGGCGGAAGGATCACCAGAGCCCAGCAGGTCGAGGCTGCGGTGGCCGGGAGTGGACACTGCACTCCAGTCTGGGCGACAGAGTGAGACTCCAACTCAAAAAAAAAAAAAACAAAAAACAAACAAACAAAAAAAAGAAATATTCACGATTCATTTATATACAACAACTAAAATTCAGAATGAGTAATATGGAAAAGAATAAATAAGAGGAAGCAAAAGAAGGAAAAGAGAAGCATAATTGTACAGTTTTTGAAACCTCAAACATCATTGAGTTACTGTAATATCTATACCTATAATCTTGATTTAGGATCTCACTTTAACAAGTATTTTTAACAATCTTCTTTTGTGTCAAACACAGTAATAAAAATTTTTCAAGGTCAGGTGTGGTGGCTTAAGCCTATAATCCCAGAACTTTGGGAGTCCAAGGTGAGAGGATTGCCTGAGTTCACGGGTTTGAGACCAGCCTGAGCAACTTGGCAAGACCTCATCTCTACAATAAATCAAAAAATTAGCCGGGCGTAGTAGTGTGCGCCTGTAGTTCCAGCTACTTGGAAGGCTGAGGTGGAAGGATCACCTGACCCCAGCAGGTTGAGGCTGCAGTGACTGTCAGCGTGCCCACTGCACTTCAGCCTGGGTGACAGAGTTAGACTCCAACTTAAAAAAAAAAATCCTATATATTATAACACCGAATCTTCAAAAGTATACTCTCGATTAGTTATAGCAGAGTTATTCTGGAAATTTAAAGTTGTAGTACAGCCGGGTGTGGTAGCGCGCTCCTGTAGTTCCAGCTACTTGGAAGGCTGAGCGAAAGGATCGCCGAAGCCCAGCAGGTCGAGGCAGCAGTGACCTGGAGCGGCCACTGCACTCCAGTCTGGGTGATGGAGTGGGACTCCAAGTCAAAAATAAATAAATAAATAAATAAATAAATAAATAAAGTTGTGTTTTTTTTTTTTTTTAATGTCTGGGCATAGTGGCTTATGCCTGTAATGTCAGTACTTTGAGAGGTTGAAGCAGGAGGATTGTTTGAGCCCAGGAGTTCGAGTCCAACCTAGGCAACATAGCGAGATCTTGTCTCTACAAAAAAAAAAAAGAAAAGAAAAGAAAAAGAAAAGAAGAGAAAAAAGAAAAAATCATAATAATGAAAATAAGCCAGGTATTGTGGCATGTGCCTGTACTCCCAGCTACTTAGGAGGCTGAGGCAGAAGGACAGCCTGAGCCCAGGACGCTGAGGCTACAGTGAGCGATGATCATGCTATTGTACTCCAGCCTGGGCAACAGAATGAGATACCCACCCCCCACAAAAAAAAAGTGACCAAAGGTAATTCAACTACGATTGAAAGACCTGGAATTAAAACCAGGTCTTTGGAAATGTGGTATTGTATGGGGATTTGCTTTTTTTCTACTAGGTTTCAACAATATATCTCTTAATCACTTGTTCTCTAGATTTCCACTCCCTTCACTTGCTTTAACTTTTTATCACTCCGATATCTGTTCTGATTCTATCCTGGTTCCTCTTTTATCATTATTTTGATACAGTGATTAATTCTTTGATTAGGTTAATGTTCCAAAAATACTGATTTTATTCCGTCATTTCAAAGATCAAATTTGCATGAACATTTAAGGGCCAACTATCTTCCTAACATGAGAATAAATACTATGAAATATAATCGCACTAAGAAGAGGCCCCTTCCTTTGAAGCGTCTTTGGATTATTTGGCCAGGTGTTGAAATGTAGAAACACAAAGTTAAAACAATATGGAATGGGCTACTAGTGTCAACATGTGGGTATGAGAATTTACAAAATAGAGAACTAATTTGGGGAGTTTGGAATGCTTAGAAAGACTATAATTTGGGATGGCTGACTATAATAAAAATAATTTGTCTTAACCAGGCTATAAAATATTTAGATAATTGATTGGAAAGAGTGAAAGATATTTGAAATACAAAATACACAGATGAGAATAATCATGTGGTTTTGGCCCTACAATGGACTCCTCCCAGAGTCAGTGGTCTGAGAAGTTTCTGTGGTACTGCTCTGAGACCCACAGTTTCATGGATAATTTTGAAATAAATTAGAGAGAGTGTTGATGTTTCACTTTAGAACTTAATGCTTACGAAAGTCATGGAGAGCCATTGAAAATTTGTGGGTAAAGCAGAGAGTACATTATTGAGGAAGACACTGGAAATGAGAAGACTAGTTAAGAAGTTTAGAAGAATGAATGGAGGGTGAAAGTTAAGGAAATAAAATTAAATACGAACATTAAAAACCATTCTTTTAGATGCGAATTTTAGTTATGTTCAGTTGTTCTTAGAAGCTTAAAAATGTCAAGTTTTCCATTCCTGGCTCAATATTTAATAAATACTTGTTATAAAACTCTGGTGGGACGAGAGGGAAGAGATGAAAGGATGCAGTGATTCCAGCATTTCATCTCAAAATACTGCCCTGGGTATCGGTGTAAGGGAATAGTGAGAGCAATTTAAATGGGCATCACTACTTTTATTACAACAATCTATATGAAACCAACATCTCATGAAAATGTGTCATCTGCTACCATTCACACTTCATTCTTTTTCCACTTCTGACACTTCTTTTCTGATTAGATGGTAACTATGAATTGAGTCTTTTTTTTCCTTTTTTTTTTATAGCACTATTCACAATAGCAAAAACATGGAACTGAGTTGAGTCTTTTAGGTACACATGCTGATTACATCAAGTAAATTAAATAATAAATGTGAATGAATATGTGTAATTAAAAATATATAAAATACCAAAAGGAAATCCTAATTTAAAATTACTTTCTGGATGTGAGTTTGATTTACCTAAATTATGGCCTGTATTCTTGTGTCGTATTACTAACCAAGGCAATAATCACTAATTCAATCAATCAACATGGCTTTAGATGCTGGAAATAGAGGAGTAAATGAAACAAGACCCCAGCCTACCTGAAAATGTATATAAATATGTACACTTAGTATTAAAAGCTTGTAGTAATTCACATACAAAAATGTTACACAAGTGTCAGAGTGTTATCTATGGAAAGCATCTTCCTCACATGATGAGAAAGATCTGGGCTCCTTGTCAGAGTAGATAAAAGCAACTGTTTTTCCATTTTAGTTTTAAAATGTTTTCATTTCACTTCAACTATGAGTCTAAATCGTGGAGGATATCCCACGAGGGATATCCACTCTGTTTTTCTTCCTCATCCCAATTCTTTGTGTATAGGAAGCCATGTGACAATGTGGAAGAGACAACAGATGATATTTCAGGTTCTCAGTCTTTCACTCACCACCTTTGTGATTTTGAACTAGTCACATAAACTTAGAAACTTTTGTTATCCAATTTGATGGGAAAAATTGAGAATCAAAGGCAGAAACATTTGATTGAGACACTAGAGATATGTAAAACTATCTGAAATTGTTACAGGTATCTAAATTTTGCTTGAATATGTTTATAAAAATTGTGTTTAGTTACTATGATGAAAAAGAAAACTTGTGGGTAAAAACAAAACAAAAAATGACATTTGGTGGAATAGAAGAAATGCATAATTAACCTTTAAAGAAGCTGAAAAAAAAGAATTTGAGAAAAGTTCAGCTTGGAGCTAGCGTTTCCCAAAGAGTGACAGAACCCCTCACACGTCTATATTTGACCAGAAGCAAATTGACCCTTTCCTGTTTCTATCAGTGCTCAGGTAGAAGAAAACTTTGAGAGGCTGAGAGGCATCAATATAGCAACCAGAATAGCACTGTGGGCACAGTGAGTGCCCAATCATAGTTATTACAATTGCCATCATTGTTCATCCTACAACAGGAGTGTAGTGTATTTATTTAATTGAAGAAAGTATATTTGCCATATGTTTCCAATAGTGTAAAACATACCAGCTGGCACATCTTGGACATTCAGCATATGTTTTTGTGATTGATTCCTCCTCCAAATATCCAAGAAATGCTTATGAGTCTTCTTGAATATGTTGCCTGCTAAGATGTATTATAAATGCTTGAAAGACATTGTTTCCTCTTTGCCTTCCACGCCCAAACCAAAATAGTCTAGGTTTTCCTTGCTTTGAATTAACAGTCAAAATGACTTCACTCCGTAAAAACTTGGAAATAAACTGAGCCAAAAGTTCAGATATATTCACAAAACAAAGAGCTTAGAAAAGCTTCTCTTGGCTTATTTGTATCATTATTATGTAACAGGAAGTGTTGCTTCAGGAAGTCAAAAATGTATCTCATAGATGTGCTTATTCATCAACTTAATGACTGTTTTGGAAAAAAAATCTTATGTGTTTCTTTAACAGTGTCGGATAGGTTGATTAATATTTGTCTTAGGTGCCATTCTATTTTGAATTGTGTCAAAAAACAGATTAAAAAAACAAGTTTTGTAAATAAGGGAGAAGACTATTTTATATTTTTAGAGATTTGTTTATATGTTTTGATATATAATGTCTGGTTGAATTCCCTTCCAACAAGGCTAAAGAGTCACAAAGAAAGTCAATGGGGTGCTCGAGTTTTACTGCATGGGTTTTCTGAGTGTAGAGCATAGAATTTAAGAGCATGAAATAAAGGATGACCTGAATTGAGACTTTGGCCCTTGTTATATTTATCAGAAGCTCAGTGATGTATCTTTCCCCAGAACTGGGTACCACTGTGATTTTAGTTCCTCTATGTCTCCCCCAGGCTTAGAACCATTTTTCACATAATTTTTCCAGGCAACAAATAGAAGCACAGATGAGGGTAGAATTAGGGTTGTTATAAAAAAGCCTTAACCTGGGTAAGATGACAATTATTGGCAGAGGAATTGTCATTAAGCACCACATGCAAATAAAAAGGTCCCTGAGTATTAATCCTTTATCAGTTGTCGCTTACTTCTTGTGAGTGGCTGATATTTAAACATCAGTCTCTAGCAGAACTGAAACCCAGAAAAATAATTTACCTAAAATACTTGGCAAATCTAAAAGATTTCCAAGTTGCTAAGTACACAGGACTTTTCTTTCCCTTTGCAAATTGCATCCTCAATATCCTTTGGCGTGCTCTCAGGTTTTACAATTTTTTCTTTTCTTTTTTGTTTGACATTGACCCTCTCTATATTTCCTTCAGTATGAAGTGTACCCTTACATGAGGCCTTCCCACCTGAACTTAGTGTTGCTATGGGCTGCCATGGAGCCCCCAAATTTGAGTTCACAAGATTAAACCTTCTCTTACTTGAATTCTTGAGGATGTGACAACACCATACTCCTCCTCCTGGCAACACTGTCTGCCTTGTCCCCCTCCCTGTCGCCCCCTGCTTGCTCCTTCTGCTCCTTTGTACTCCACATACTCCGGGAGATCTTGTCCACTGCCCTGGCTCCTTACCAACTCGAAGCTGACATGGGACTTCCCTGGGCCTCCACTTGGTTAATGACCTTATTCTCTTCTCTGAGACACCTGAATTCAGTGCCCTAAGGGGGCCAAGGAAGTTCAAGTACAAGCTACAGAGTCATACCTGTTAGGTTTACAGAATAGCTTGTATTCTTAGTGTTCACTTCACGTCTCTGTTATATTTCTATATTTTTATTGATACATAATATTTCATATATGTATGGGGCAAATATATTATTTTTTATATGCATACAATGTGTAATGATGAAGTTAGGTATGTTAGATGTCCATCACCTTGAGTACTATCATTTCTGTCTTTTGGGAAAAACTCAAGTCCTATCTCTTAGTTACTTTGAAATATACAATACATCGTTGTTAACTCTAGTCATTATACTGTGCAGTCTAACATTAGAACTTACACCTTGGCTGGGCTACATGGCTCAGCCTGTAATCCCAACCCTTTGGGAGGTCGAGGCTAGTGGATTGCCTGAACCCGTGGGTTCAAGACCAGCCCAGGCAACTTGGCCAGACCTCATCTCTACAATAAAAATAAAAAATTAGCCGGGCGTGGAAGCACACCTGTAGTTCTGGCTACTTGGAAGGTTGAGGCGGAAGGATCACAGGAGCCCATCCAGTCGATGCTAGGGTGGCCATGAGTGTGCCACTGCACTCCAGCCTGGGCGATGGAGTGAGACTCAACTCCAAAAAAAAAAAAAGAACTTAACATATATTATTTAACTGTATTATGTTTGAATCCATGAGCCAGCCTCTCTTCAAACAAAAGTTGTGTTTTGCTAACCCTTTGCATTGTTTATTTGTCTCTATTTTTTTAGTTCTGCTCTGATTTTTTTTTTTTTGAGTTGGAGTCTCACTCTGTCACCCAGACTGGAGTGCAGTGGCCGCTCCCAGCCACTGCAGCCTCCCCCTGCTGGGCTCCGGTGATCCTTCCGCCTCAGCCTTCCAAGTAGCTGGAACTACAGGTGCGTGCTACCACACCCGGCTAATTTTTTTGATTTGTTGTAGAGATGAGGTCTCGCCAAGTTGCCCAGGCGGGTCTTGAACCTGTGGGCTCAGGCAATTCACTCACCTCAGCCTCCCAAAGCGTGGGATTACAGGCTGAGCCACCGAGCCCAGCTCTTGCCTGTTGCTTGAAATGCCATCCTCCGGGTACCAGCTCCCCTGGTGGGAGGCTGCATGCTCACACATGGCTAGGATGCCATGGTCACCTCTCCCCTGGGTTTGGTCACTGCCCTGCCTCTCCTTCTCTACATGTGGACGGGCTGGAGGGAGGCTTGTGACTGTGTCCACTGTGGCTCCCACCACTGCCCTTGAGGGAAGGAAGCATCCTTTCCTCATGACACCCTGAGGTCCCTACTCTGTTCCTCCAAACTCCCTTTCCCCACCACTCCAAACCCTGAATGTGTTCAGGATTTAGTTCCCAA